>OZ022579.1:23290576-23313076 GCA_963669155.1 Arbacia lixula | reverse complement strand
TATGCCTTGGCTTTAACGGAGTGCTGCACTGAAAGATTCTTTGAATTTGAACGAAGGACCCGAGGGGACTAATAACTTCTTGAATATAGTCAGGAGAATTTCCATATAAACATCTATATGAAATGACTAAAATCTTAAACATAATTCGCTTATTTACGGGCAACCAATATAAGTTATGCAAAACAGGACTTATAGACTCACATCTTTTAGTACATGTTATCAAGCGAGCAGCAGAATTTTGTATGTGTTGTACCATACTTAATAATATATCTGGAAGATCAAATAAGATACTATTACAATTATCAATGTGTTTTAGGACAGAAGCATGGACAAGTCTCTCAGTAGCGCTTACAGAGATTTAGTCTTGCTTTAGTAATGGACTCAATTCGCTCAGTTAGGCCTGGAGCAGCAATTTGTGTCGTTCTTCATGTCCTAGAGAGGCTATAAGAAGGCAGGCCCCTTAAAAGCAATGTTAAAAAAAAAGAGTCAAACTTGTCTATTAAGAGCACATCGCTGGAGATATAGAAGAGTGGTCTATTTATAAAGACTAATAAACAATTGCCTTTGTACTGCTTCTCTGGGATACCATAGGCTCTCACTATTTTCATCATTTTACTGCGGTTGACTGAGTCAGAGGCTTTGCTGAAGTCGATGAATGTCAGTTCTGCTGGGAGGTTATTTGCTTTGACTCCTTCGATAATTCTTCGCACCGCCAGTATGTGGTTAACAGTGTTTCCTCCAGCGCGGAAGCCGATTTGATTCGTTATGTCATCGTTCTTAAAACAGTAAAATATTTTCATAATCTTGTCTGATTGAATGTAACAGCAATAAACACAGTGTCGAACCGTCTAATGTATCATTTCATTTTCGGTATCAAACAATGACCCACAGTTTTGCCCTTCTTCGACAAAAGGAAGCAAGTGACAAATCACTCAAATTTGGGTTATTGGTACACCTTGGTTGTACCCGTCATTCCCTTTATACAGACAAACTCTTGCAAGAGTTTGTCTGTATGACATGTTTCTCATGAGAAGAAATATTCATCTTGCTGCGAGATATTCAGGCTAACATGATGTGGTGTTGCAATAAATCTGCCAATGACAGTGACAGACAACATTTTGCTCATTTACAAGAAAAGTTTCCTTTGTCTGTTGCGTCATTTTGTCAAAATAGGGTAGAATATTACTTGCGCGTATTGATTAATACAAGACAGCCATGATATATAAGTTCTCCTGAGCCCTATTTCATGAAGCTGCTCGTAAGTTGCGCACTACTTAACGCAACGACTGATGACCTGTTCTTGTGCTGAATGAGCTTTGTTCCCGTTTTAACATAGTGAGAATGCATTTCCTACAATCCTAATCAAATATGACAAATTATTAACGTTGTATTTAGACGCTTGATACTAACAAGAATTTTAATCTACAAAGATCAGATTTAAACTTGAAATGATGGGAGTCAGAATCATTCAGAAACTGATTTGGCGGTTAAAAACAGGTCACCAGTCGTGCGTAAAATAGTGCGTAAATTACGAGCTGCTTGATGAAACAGGCCCTGGCGAGGTCCTGCAGAGAGTTAAAGGTTGAATCTGCGGGTAACTCACCATGGTGGTTAGCATGCAGCCTGTGACCACGAGCCCCGAAGCTGCGGCGACAAGCAGCAAGAAGAGCTCGAACAGGGCTCGGAGGTGGCTCAGCGTTTTATTCGGCATCTTGCTGGTAGCGGACTCCAATACATCCATTCAGACGAGACCGCATTAAGCATCCACTGCATCCACTGATCTCCCGCCAAAATGTGGTTTTCCCCGTCTTGCGCTGAGCGAGCGCAAAATCGCGAGCAAAACCACACTGCGAAACCACCGTGGGCAAGACAGCCTTGCGCGAGTGATTGCTCAATAGAGTGTACACCATGGGCATGGGTTTGTTTTCTATAATACAATTTGATATCAATGTAGTTGTGTTCTAGGCGCTGGCGCCGTTTTCTTTTTCAACAACTTAGCCTCCTTATTTCCAGTTTGCCTTGATATGTAGGAATATATCTTGCTTAGTATATACTAAACATAAAAGAATGTTATAACAGTTGATTCGGTTTACCTCACGATATTGTTTATATTACACTAAGCAATGTTGTATAATCAACCAATTTTATGAAAACTGTATTGCTTTGAAATGTGTGTATTAGTGTCAAGTACAAATGCAATTGGTCTACTCTATTAACCATGCAGTAACTAGTATCTTGCGCTGGGAAAAGGGAAGTTGGGAGGGGGGGGGGGGTATGTGTGTGTTTGTGTGTGTGTGGGGGGGGGGGAGGCTAGGTTTTTATTTTGGTTCAACTTCGTCTTTATGGTTTTCCTATTTCCCTTTCCTGAGAAGATAATCTCGAGCAATCACGAATAGATAGGGTGCCAAAGTAGTACTCCGGCATTTATGGTTTATAGATCAGTGGGTCCATCAGGTGCGTTAACTCTAGTTTGAGCCATGTGAGTGTTCTCATGCATCAGTTCTATTGCTTTAAAGGGAAAGTTCACCCTGAAATTATTTTGGTTTCAATAAAAAGAGAGAAATGAAAGAAACATATGAGTGAAGGTTTGACGAAAATCGGTCAAAGGAAAAGAAAGTTATTTGATTTTAAGGTTTTGATTTTGTGACGTCACGTGCGAGGTGCTCTCCCATTATGTTGTGTACAAAACAAGTCGATAAATTGCTTTTTTTTCTGGTTTTGACAACGGAATGATTTTTTTCGTACAGGTATGTGTGTAAAAACGTATTTCTGATAATGTATCAAACGCACAAGTAAAAGGATGCATATCTTTGTGAGAAAATGCACATTTTCGAGAAAAAAAATTGTGCACAACATATGGGAGAGCACCTCGCACGTGACGTCACAAAATCAAAACTTTAAAATCAAATAACTTTCTTTTCCTTTGAACGATTTTCGTCAAACCTTCACTCATATGTTTCTTTCATTTGTCTCGAAAATAATTTCAGGGTGAACTTCCCCTTTAATGAACTTCTCTAGACTCTCAATCGTGTCAGTATTTTCATTATTTTACTGCGGTTGACTTAGTCAAAGGCTTTGCCGAAGTCGATGCATTCCAATACTGCTATGAGATTGTTTCCTTGACTTATCATAATAATAATAATAATTCTCCGTACTGCTAGTATGTGGCGAACATTGCTTCTTCCAGCACGATTGCCGTGTTGATTCGCTCTAAGGTGATCTTCCAGCTTTCGGGGTGTATTCTATTTCAAATCATCATGTTATAAGCGAGAAGTTACAATTATAGACAGTATTTCCAGTTTTGAATACTACTAACATTCGTTACAGCCTTGAAATGACAATTTTGTTCTTTTACACAGTACAGAGGTTGTGAACGAGATAAGATATACGTACATATTTATGTATTTAAGGATGATTGACCTTATCAACGGCGAGGGGGAGTCCTCTGGATGAATGAACCGGCAATCGATATTTCTGCGTATGACTGCTTAGTAACCATAGTAACGCAGGATACTTCAACGGCAATCCGGGAGAGAGATTACTTTTTCCGCCTGTTAATAAAAGCAAAACCATCGAATAAACGAAAGTCGTGAAAAAGAGACTGTTGTCATGACCGTGGCAACCTTTTATTTGAATTTACATCATTGATTTTAAAGGGAAGGATGATATTCTAAAATTATAAAAGTCATGACCCATTGAAAACTCAACTCTAAATCGAACTGTCAAATTGTAATGATAAGAGAGATCAAGGATACTACCGCTGCTACTTCTAAGTAAAAACACTACACCACTTTTTTGTCTTTTTGGTCACTCATATGCCACAGTATCTATAAATTATGTGGCTTTATGAAATTGCTACAGAAAAAAAATGTTGAAAGAATTGTAGAGTTGCACCTTATACTGTGAACATGACCATACAAAAATCAGGTGATTGAAATAACTTAGTGGAAAGACAGAGAGTTTAAAAATTGCACATTTGTGTCATTTATGGATACACCTGTATCGAAGTAGAGAGACCATATATTATACCAGGGAGGTGTTACGAAGGAGTAGAAACTCGAGCATAATATATTCAAACATCTGTATGGGTTCTAAAGCGTGCTCATGAATACCAAAAGCATTCCATAATCATGACAATGCTTTGATGTTCCATGTGCCGTGCCGACATTTAGCTGATGTCAACTTGAAAAGAAATTTCTTTAATTTCCCATTTGTCTGTAGACGTTTTGTTTTTGACAAATTCGTTTGCAAACTTTAAGGAAGTTAACGGCAGATAATGACAGATCCTTTACTCTGCTTTTGTTTCGAAAAGTATTGAGGAATCATTAAAAATCGGACATATAAGCTATTTTTATTACTTACAAAATTGGCCAATTTCTTCACTTTCCGACAACTTGTGCATCTGGGGGATTCAACCACTCTCAAAATGATATATTAAGCTGTGTATTATCAGGGATGTGTTAGGAAAGGATATGAAACAACATTCTTTCTTTGAGCCCATGCGTGGCACCGCCGAAAAATTGCGTGGTCTCAGCATGTGCTTTTCACGTGTTTTAACAATAACGAACACGATTGCCTAGCAACGGTTTCCCAGAGAGAACAAAAGAAATGTAGAGTCTTATTTCGCTTGTCCACTTCTGTTGGATTGCATCAATACTTTTGAGAGGAAAAGAGATATCAGCGAACAAAAATAAACAGTTTTTTAAAGTAAAATATCTCATTTGCACGCAAATTCACGCAAACTCTGTTAATGAAAGTAAGCAGCTTAATATATGATTTTGATAATGATTGAATCCGACATTTCCGGAAATCTCCGGAAAGTGAAGAAATTTGGTAATTATGTAAGTAAGAATATTATCTTATATCTCCGTTTGTGCATCATTCAACAATTATTTAGAAGAAAAACGAATACAGGATCTTTAGAGGTGTTGCCCCTTAACTTTCTTGAAAATTGCAAAAAAATGTGATAAGAAACACAGCTTCGAGAAACAAAACAGGCAATTAAAGATACTGCTTTCCAAGTTGACGATAGCAAAATGACGGTGCCGCGCATGGGACTTCAAAGCATTGCAGTGATTGTGGAATGCTTTTGACATTCATTAGCACGCTTTAGTATCCATACAGATGTTTGAATATATTATGGTTGAGTTGTCCCTCCTTCCTAACACATCCCTGGTATTATCATTAACGGCGTTTGTGTGTGTTTGCGTGAAACAGAGATATTTCACTTGAAAAACTTGTTTATTTGTGTTTGCTGATACCTGTTATGCTCATGGAAGTATTAACAGAACGGGACAAGCGAAATGAGACTGTAAATTTCTTTTGTCCTCTCCGAGAAGCCGTTGCCACACAATCATATTGATAATTGTTCAAACACCTGAACAGCACCTGTTGAGAACACATAACTTTTCAGCGGCTTGGCACATGGGTTCAAAGGAAGAAAGTTGCTTCATATCCTTCCATAACACATCCCTGATTATACTATGCTGAAGCTCCATTAGAGAGGAAAGATATAGAAATAGGTGACAAAATAGAAAGAGAGAGAGAGAGTGAGAGAGAGAGAGAGAGAGAGAGAGAGAGAGAGAAAGAGAAAGAAAAAGAGAAAGAGAGAACAAATGGAAAGACAAGACAAACAAAGATGAAATAGAAAAAAGGAAAGGTTAAAAAGAAAAAAGAAAAGGAAGAGATAAAGAGAAACAGAGAAAAAAGACTATTAAGAACGAAGGAAGGAACAAGAGGGAAAAAAAGAAAGTCTAAAAAGGAAAGATGACATTTCATTGCGACAATGCATATTTCAATATATGTGTCTTATACATTGTACATTTTAGTAATAGACTAGTTTGCCTTTACCCCTATCTATGCCACCAGCAGCACAGCCTGACAGACAGCGATCACCGGTCTCTATAGGTTAGTATGTGTTTCGGACGACCAGCCCAAAACCTTCTCAAAATCTAGCGATCGCTATGATTATTCTTTCAGTCACTTCCAGTTCTATCTTTGGGAGGGAAGGTCAGATACACTATCTCATTCTACATCCCCTCTTCCCTCCCATGCAAAAAAAAAAGAAAAAAGAAAAATGACCTGCGAAATGGACACCCTGTCTTAAAATTTGGTTTCCAGTTTAAATAAGCCCTAGATTGTGAGGACTTTCTTCCATTGGACGTGGTATTTACACAATGAATTAAAACAAATTTTGTGACATTCAAAAGGGTGACCTACCTTTAAGTGATATGATCGACCAAACAGTTGGGAAAAGGAAATGTCTATTTTCATTTTTTTTTCTGAACCCAACAAGTAGTAATATGATAATATGCCTGCATTATTTGCGGTGGAGGGAATAATTGTAAGAATACAGGACGCACACGATAAGGCGGCTGCATTGTTTTTTCATGTTCACGGCTGATGCAACGGTTTTTCACCCGTAGATTAATTCGCTTCACTGCCTTTACGAGTCACTGAAAAGTCAAATCATAGGTGAGTGGTCTGTCGGATTATCACCGGCTGTTGATCCGATGGCGAGTGGTATAACCAGAGGTGTTATCAATAATGCATGTGATTTGATTGGGTTTCATTCATTCACGGATAACACGCCATCGATGTTTGTTTTGAGAGATGTCGTGACTGCCAACGATGACAACAATAACATATTATCATCTTTTGGAATATAGATTAATACAAACCAATGCAAAAACGGTGAAAAAAATAATAAATACAATTGTCTACATTCTTATATCCAAACAGACATCCACAAAGAAATATGTGATTTTGAATAGACTAGTTATGAATACATTGAGTAATTATGTAATAACCCTCGTTCTGCATATGTGATACTCTAAAAAAAAACATTACCTTCTTAAAGATTTAATGGTTTTTACTTTGGCTTTTTATTGAGTGAATCACAAATGAGAAATGCGGCCGCAGCCTGAGTATGCGGTAGAACAGAATTGAAAGAACGCGTGACATAAGCATCAGTTTTGACAACTACTCACCCTGCATGGACAAGCCACAAAATGTACTTCAGCTGGATACTTCTTCGATTCTGGTAAAAAAGAACTAGTTCAAATAGGTATAGTTCTCTTTAAAAGTATTATTCCACGAATACCTTTAACAAATTGTGAGTGCTACCCGTCAGTACTTTGATTAACGGGTCATGAAACCCCGATGATACGGCTTTTTTTTTTAATGTCGAAAAACAAGATTGGCGAAAGTGTGAAGGAAATCGGATATATTGTAAGGAAGTTGTGAATCGGTTATATTCCGAAGGTTCGTTTATTCCGAAGGTTCGTTATTCCGAAGGTTCGTAATTCCGAAACACGTAAATTGCCTATACATTGTACTCCGATGCTCGTTAATCCGATCAAAACGAAAAGGGGTTAATCCGAGCATTTGTGGCGTTATTCCGAAGGTTCGTTGTTCCGAAGGTTCGTCAATCTGAAAACGAAATAAGGTTCGTTTTTCCGAAGCTTAGTTAATAAGGTTCGAACCTTAGTTCATTTTCGGACGAACGAACCTTCGGAATAGTGAACCTTTGTATTAACGAGCCTTCGGAATATTCGAAACTTCGGAATAACGAGTGCTCCCCTGTGAATTTAGGAAGATTATGATTACTAGCACTGAATTCTGATCAAGTTGACATTCAAGAGCAACTCCATTGGCCCGAAATGTAGTACGGAATTGGAATCTTGTGTGTGCCATGCATAAACAAGACAATATTCAGAAACTGTATTTTATATCATTGAGTTACAGAGACAGAAAACGAATTCACAGAATAAATGTTTGCGGAGAGAAAATAGATGATAATTTGTGTATTTTATTGTAATTGTCAGTAGTAATAAGACTAATTGATCGATTTGTTATGATATAAGCAATGCTTACAACTTAATCAACCAATCTTTTTACTCCTGTCTCTTTCCCCCAGGCCTCTCCCCAGATAATGCTGAAAATAAATGTCTAATTTGTTTTTCATTCATTTACAGGATGGAGCACACTACGATGCATGCCATAGAGCTTTGTATAAAGCTCTGTGGTGCATGTCCACAATTTCTTCTTTTTTTTTTCAAAATATCGACCATTGTGTAGTATTCCCGTTCCTGTAGTTTGTCAAACGATAAGAAAGATATGATATCATAAATGGTTTCATATATTTTCACCTCCCATTCACCCTGGAAGTAATTGCACGATTGGTGTTGAAGTGCGCATGCGCAGAGTAGTACGTGCGTTGACCCCATATTCTCCATTGCCGGTATCGCACAGTGCACGGAATTCCAGAATATCATCAAAATTCCAGGGGAAAATACCGGTTATATACATATCAATGTAAGTTGTGACTGGGTAAAACGTAATGATGTATTATTGAGCAGTATTTTGGGTGAAAAAAATTGTGAAATATAATATTATTATGTGAAATTTCGTGTTCTTTATTCCCTACGATATTTCAAGTTTTACGTTCACGGTCGAGCTCTTGTCCACGACCATATCTAGATTGTGGTCCCACCGCTTGGTTATCATGTCTTTGACTTTGTTCACTTGAAACGTGTCTGGAAATTGTCTGAAACTCTTCGTCGAACCGGTCCCCCTATTTTCTTTTGAATAAATGCGTAACCAAGCTGATCAGGTAGATTCTGAAATTTCATTCACATTTTGATACCATGGTCAGAATGGTGCTATGATTACATGGATTGTGATTTTGAAGAATTGTTTTCATCTTAAACTAGACCCCTTTATTAATCTCTATCGAAGAAAGTTTGTGAAAAACTAGTTTCAACTTTCAGTCTCGAACTGGAATAGTCTGGAGCCTGGATAATAGGTGGGAGAGTGGCGTGCACTGTGGTCAGGAAGAATTGTGGGGCGCGTTTCTCGACACGTTACAACTCTAACCTCAGCTCTAAATGCTGGAACTGCTCGGACCCTGTCATAGATCATAATCTATTGTTCTCGATCAATCGAACGATCCGTGAGAACAATAGTCACTTATGGAAATCTGAGTTGTGTGATTAGGACTGTGAAAAGTGAATAATTTGCGTTACGTGTTCTATGATAATATTTCTGCTGCATTTTGTCAGAATTCGCCAAGAATAAAATCAGCTGTGGTGGGGAAGGGGGTTTGCTTGTTTAACATCACTCCATTGAAGGCGAGATTCATGAAAAAGATTAACAAATACTTCAAAATGTTGAGTATCATTCAAGCATTCCGTAGATCAGAGAGCTAGTCCAAGCAATCCAACATTTGAACACCGTTTGATATTGAAAATTCTGCTTCTGCTTCTGCTTCTGCTCGATACTGTACAAACGCCTCAGTGATGTGGCTATCACGTACAGATTGCGCATATGCAGCAGTCGGATGCAAAGCCTATTTTATATTATGCTAAAACTTTACATTGACTCGAACTTTGTGTTTTCCAGTAATTTCTTAAATATTTGTAGAGTTGGGGCACAACGGTAGTCGTCTGGAAGCTTGTTCCATGTGGGCAATGTTCTTGGATATAGAGATTGCTGATAGCACCTTTTATTTGCTCTTATGTGATCATAAATAAAGCTTTTAGATGAAAGTCTAGTCGATGGTCTCCGGTGGACCGTATGTTGATTTTGAATTTTACTTCTATGAGTTGATATATTACTAGGGATCAGGCCGTGAGTTTCCTTGAAAACAATGTGGAGACGAGCTTTACACCGCCTGTCCTCTAAGGTCTCCCATCCTAGCTGTTTTAACATGCTGGTGACACTAGCTGTCCGGTTGTAATCATTCATAACAAAACGTGCTGCACGACGTTGGATTTTTTTCTATCATATCTTTGTTAGATTGTTGGTGAGGGTCCCATACCGCATGGCAGTACTCCAATAAAGGCCGAACCAGTGTTTGATAAGCTATTGCTTTAGTAGGTTTATCACAGCTGTACAGATTTCTATGTATGAGTCCAAGTTGTCTGTTTGCTTTTTTTACTATCTGTTGTATATGTGTATTCCATGACATGTCCGATGTGATTTCCACGCCTAAGTATGGGTGATGTGTCACTCTACCGAGCATGTTTCCATTCATTGTATAGTCGTTCAGGAATGGCTTGGTTTTATGTGTGACAGACATGCTATGGCATTTGGATATGTTGAAACCCATTTGCCATCTTGATTCCCATGAGCAGAGGGTGTTTATGTCATTTTGGAGGAGGACTGAATCTTCCGGGCCACATATTTCACGGTATAGAATACAATCATCAGCAAACAGTCTAACACAAGACTTGAGATTGCTGGGCAAGTCGTTTATATAAACCAGGAAAAGAAGCGGGCCCAACACTGTTCCCTGTGGGACTCCGGATTGGACAGGTGTTTCCTCTGACTCTGCACCATCAAGGACCACTTTCTGGTGACGTTTCGTCAGGAAGTTAGTTAACCAGGTATATATGTTGTTCCGGATCCCTACATGATTTAATTTAGCTAAAAGTCGTTGATGAGGAACGACATCGAATGCCTTACGGAAGTCGGTTATTATGAGATCAACTTGGCTCCTGTTGTCCAAAATCTTCTGCACTTCATTAACCAGGGCGGCCAGCTGAGTCTCACAGGACCTGCCTTTCCTAAAACCATATTGCTGGTCTGCTAATATGTTGTACCTTTCAAAGTGTTCCATAATGTGACCGTAAATGATGTGTTCTAGTAACTTGCATACGATTGATGTAAGGGAGACCGGTCGATAGTTATTTGGTTGGGTTCTATCATCTTTTTTGTAAATGGGTGTAATGTTCGCTTTCAGCCATTCCATGGGTAAAGTACCCGATGAAATTGATTTCTGGAACAGTTTTTTCAGGATCGGTGCTATACTGTCTGAGCAGTTTTTTAGTACCGTTCCTGCTATGCCATCAGGCCCTGGAGCTTTATTTGCATTGAGATTTGCTAATAATTTCTTAATCCCTTCCTCTGTTATATTAATGTCGTTTATGTCAGGGGTACTGCTCTCTCCCATGTCTGGGATATTGGGGTCTTCGTGGGTAAATACCGAGCAGAATTGTTGATTCAATACTTCAGCCTTGTCCTTAGCACTAGTCAGAATGTTCCCGAGAATTTTTAAGGGCGGTACCCCAGATACTTCTTGCTTTTTTGCTTTGATGAAAGACCAAAAAGGTTTAGTGTTGTCAGATTTTAAACTTCCTCCTATTACATCACGTAAGTAGGTTTTAAAGGCTTTTCTAATGCTTCTATCTATTTTCCTTCTCAAATTCCTGAATTCTTTCCGGTGAGCTGGAAGTTTGGTATGTTTAGCTTTATTATATAATCTTTGTTTTCTTTTTATGTCTCTCTTGATTGATCTATCCACCCAAGGATAAGAAAAATGACTTGAGGTTAATTTCGAAGGAATATTACGGTCAACTGAGATTTGGAGTACTTCGTTAAATGCTGAATAAAGCTCATCTATACTAGATGAGTCCACACGATCAGGTGAAAGAGATGTATTGAACTCAATCATGTCCCTGTCTATTCCATCAAAGTTTGCTCTCCTATAGAGATAAATTTTCCTCTTAACGGGTCTATTAAGTTTTGGTTTCAGTATGGCCTGTATCACTACTAGGTCATGGTCACTAATGCCGTGAGTAATCTGGACAGACTTAACTGAAGAAGGGTGAGATGTGAAACATAAATCCAAGGTGTTTTCTCCCCTTGTAGGTTCCTTAACTATTTGTTCTAAGTTGTGATCATTCATAATGTCAATCATCAGTTTACTAATTACAGGATAATATCCCCCATTTTTGAAAGTTGATGATTCCCAATCAATATGAGGTAGATTGAAATCACCCAAAAGCCATATTGAGGCATTACGTGGGATTTTGGATAAGGAGATATCCAGTTCACTCAAATAATTCCTATCACTAGATGGAGGTCTATAAAAAGCACCTATATAAAGTGGTGATATCCCTTTAACTTGTATTGATATCCATAATATTTCTGAGTTAGATTGAAGGAGAGGTTCAGCACATGCAAGGAGGGACATTTTTACGGCGATGAATACGCCACCTCCTCTTTTGCCATCCTCTCTGTCTCGCCGGAAAACATTGTAACATTGTGGGAAAATTTCCCCTGTTGAGATCGTGCTATCCAGCCACGATTCCGTTCCAACAATGACATCTGGATTTTCTCCGTCGAGTAGAGCTTCAAGAGTAGGTATTTTATTTCTTATACTCTGGCAATTCATGTTCATGATCTTTAAATATGTTGGTTGGTTTCTTTTCCCCCCTTTTTTAGTTTTACTCTTAGGTCCTGGTTCCCTTGTTGAGTCACCTTTGCAGGTTGTGTGTCTATTCTGTTTGTGCTTCAATTTAGGGCTAGATGCTTGTACCGGTGGGCCCGGATTGATGTCCTGGTGTGGACTTAATTGACTAGATGTAGGTGTATTTACTTCCGCTGAATCAAGTACGCTAAAGTTGTTTGATTCAGAAATATTTAATTCTTCAAAAAAGGTTGTAGAGAAGTTGGGCATACCACATTGATCACATATCCAAGAATACGATGGATGTTGGGCGAGAACACAGTACATATTATCGCTCATCTTTAAACACGAGGCGTGAAACCAACCCTGACATTGGTCACATGCTATAGCCTGCTGGCCCCATTTGGCAGCTTTGTGGCAGATTTCACATGGGTATTTCAAATTACGTGGGCCAGGATTCAGTTCAATTCACTCGTGTTTGCTTATTTATTTTAGTCTCTGTGTGATTGAGATTTTTGCATCAGTTGTGAATATCAACACATGCATGTGACTACCCCTTTCTTCAATATTCAGACATTTATTTTAAGAATGGAATGTTTGCGTAGACTATCATTTACATGGTGTCTTTCAAGACAAATTTTACAAAAATGAAATGCATTAAAGAAAATTGATAAATTGATTTAAGAAAAGAAAATGGAGAGATTGATAGCGCACCAATCTTCATGAAAATAATGCGTTATACATCAAGCCATAGACTAATCAATGTTTTAAACAATACTTCACCCCATATTTAACAAAATCATAATCATTTCAACCTGATATTTTATCAATTACATGTATCGCAGAGTTTCATGAGAAAGGCTATCAGATTGCCTGAAAAATCTGATCCGGTATCAATACATGAGATGTCACTGATATCCGACTTATCATTCTCTTTGAGAATCGGTTTACTTTAGCATCATTGGCGCTAACGTGAGTTCTAAATCAGATGTCGCTGGCATTCTAATGCAGAAACAGGCCCGTGGATGATATTTCATAAAGCTTGTTTAGGAATTGTAGATTGACATGTTTGAGGTTGACAGGAATAACCGTCTTATTCAAGGCACTAAACAACATAAAACGAGTGAAACTGGAGGCACAATCACAGACATCACCACTGTACAAAAAACAAAAAGCAAAATTATCAAAATTAACTCCGCCCGAGTCAAAATCGAAATTTCAGAATTTTTTAGCTGAGGGTCGCGGAAATTGGGTTAAAATGTACCGAAATGATGGACTCGTTCCAAGTTTTCAGGGGAGTATGAAGTTCAGCTGTGTAAATTTTGTCAATTTGTATGATCCTAAACATGTATGTAGCTTTATTGAATAATTTATTGTCAGTTCATGAAAAGTTGCTTCAATGCTTAGAAAAAAATAATACATAAAAAAAAAATATACCATTGCAAACATGTACGTTTTGCTGCTACATGTTCATACACATCATATGAAGAAAAAACAAAATGTGTAGGTAACATTATTCATTGACTATTTTAAAATTTATTTATGATAAGTGAGCTAATTTCTTTTCTGGTTTATTCATGACTGGCTCTACAGCACCATGACTGACATCAAGGAGGTCCTCGACAACTACAAGACGGCTCCCTTTGACGCCCGCTTCCCCAACCAGAACCAGACCAAGAACTGCTGGCAAAACTACGTGGACTTCCACCGGTGCCAGAAGATCAAGGGAGAGGACTTTGAGCCATGCGAGTACTTCAGGAGAGTCTACAAGTCACTATGCCCCATCGCCTGGGTGAGACACTCAGCTATCAGATTTCCTCTTGTTGTGGCATCTCTCGATAAAAAAGAGCACGAAAAAGGATAGGATTTTGTTACAGCAAGACATCTCTGATCTCTCTTGGTCCCATATTAAGACACACTCTAACCTATACAAGATACAAGATATTTTATTCAGTCCAAAATCATGGAAATTTGCTTATACATGTATATCGATACTAGAGACACATATTAACGATGAACAATAAACAATGAGTTAGAAAAACATATCTAAACATGGTTGTAAATCGTCTGTGTAGATGTAAATTGGGTGCCATTACAATGAGTGATAATGGGATTTTGTCAGGACAAGCATATTCCATAGGCCTTATGATAAAGAAAAACATAGGAAATGCACCATCTAGTAATGAGGAAGGAGATGCACAAGCAATCCATAATTTTGATATAACAGTACTTGCATGCACTGCATTTGAAACAATCAGCTCCCATAGGGTAAGTTCCATTTTCATGACTAAGAGACATACAATGTTCACGTACATAACTCTTTCCTCCTAGTAATACACCCAGTCACTAGATACATCAGTGATAAAGAAAAACAATGCATTATCTAATAATGAGGAAGGAGATACACAAACTATACATAATTTTGCTATCATGAAGAAAAAGTAATAAAAGTACTTGCATGCACTGCAATTGATACAATCTGCTCCCATACGGTAATTTCCATTTTTATGACTTAGAGACATACAATGTACATGTACACTTCAGCTCAAACGAAGTGGCATAGGGAAAGGGAAAGGGAAAAAGGGAAGGACCTGGTATATTATGTCCAGTTCAGCATAAAACATGATGCTTTTTAGGCTAAAGCATCATGCTTTATGCTGAACTGGAGAAAATATACAGCCATTTAAAACTGCGGTTCCTTCCCTTTCTTCCCTTTCCCTTTCCCTATGCCAATTCCTTTGAGCTGTAGTGTACATGTATCAAGCTCTTTCCTACCAGTATTACACCCAGTCACTGGATAGATCTCAAGCTTGAACGTAATGTGTGCACCATCTCCACTCCCTGGCAAGTTGCTGGCCATGCCTGCTGCCATTTGCACTAGCACTGACTAGTCACTGACTCAAATATTTGATTGGCATCGTTCATGTACCAATCCCTCATTTCGGGTTCTCCTGGAAGAAAATAATTTGAAAGATCTTACTGTAAGAGCACATCGCTAATGAATATGAATACATGTAAGTGCGAATATGATTTATTAGCGTTAATCATTGCTTCGTTTTCAGTGACAATTTTAATTGATTATAGAACATATTCTGCTTGTTCTGAATGATTTATTATTACATGTAAATATGTTGTAAATTACTCATACTCTAGGTTTCATTATAAGATATTACATGCATAATACATGGTGATTACATTTTGTCGAAGTTTGGATTTCTGAAGAATTGAAAATGAATTTTAACTTAACATTTTTTTTTCATTTCCTCCCTTCTTATTTGTCTTCCACTATTTATATTCCTTCTCTCTTTACACTCACTCTGTCTTTACCTCTTCACTCACTCTCCACCGTCTCTCTTTCCACTCCATCTTATCTCTTCCCTCTCTTTCTCATCCCCCCCCCTTCCTCTCACTCTCATACTCTCTCTCTCTGTACCCCCCCCCCCTCCCTTGCTCATCCCTTTCCCATAATACTCTTTCTTCTCTTACACCACCCCCCTCCCCCTGTGTCCTTTTCTCCTTCACATGGAAAATTATCTGTGCTCACACCATCCTTCTTTCCTTCTTCTATCCCTGTGCTTCATTCTCCTTTCACACCCTTCCATCCATACTATCTGTCCCCCGTATCCCCTTCACAACCCTCATCCATCGATCCCCTGCAGGTTGAAAACTGGGATGGACAGCGAGACGAGGGGACCTTCGCATCCAAGATTTGATGTGCGACCTCGTCACCTAGCTGTAGATACCGTCAAATGTTTATATTGTGTTACCTCACATGCACTTTCCATGTGGCTATAAATGCAGTGAGCTCAATGTTTGCAGCCCAACACAGGCAACCTGCAGTGAAACTTTAAATCAGAGAGAAAAACCTCACACCATTTCAGCAGAAAAAAATTCTTCTAAAGAAGCTGCATATTAAACATATTTTTGTTCTGATTTTCCAGAAATTACACGAATAAAACACAGCAATATCTTTGCATTACATCATTGTGATGTTTGCATAATACACATATAGCAGTGGTATCATATCATTGTGATAAGGTGCTTAAACAAATGGTGAAAATGTATGTGAACTGTGATTCATTCACAAGTGACGTGTTTCAGAATTAAATCAGAAATTTTAGTTTTCCTCAAGCAATACAGATGATGAATTATCTCTCTTGCACTTAGCAGTTTCTGTACCTTCATCCAAATTTCCTACATACACAGTTATATTCCGTTTACTGCTCAGAATTCAGTGAAACATTTGAGTATGTATATAAACTCTGAAGAAAGTAAGCATATGACCAAGTGGAAACTCGCATGAGTTATTTCTGCAGGCATTTGTGTGCATTTTTGTGTGGATTGTATGAGATTTAAATTATCAAGAACATTGTTGAAAAATTGAAGAAGAAAAAAAAAGAGTTGAAATGTATTTCATTAAATTTTAGACTCTGAAAAATACTGTTATACATTGCATCTTTGTTGTATTGACTTCTTGCTTCATGATATATTTGGTTACCTACTGGTGATATTTATGTTCCCATATAAGACATTGTAGCCCATTTGCAAAAGTCATAAAACTCGGCAGTACATGTAGTCCCTTATTATAAGGTGTATCGAATTTCACATCGATCATAGTTTCATGAACCTTTATAGGAATAGTGAATAACCATCCTTGTTTGCATTTGAAAATATCATTTTCATAGCAACCATAGTGTACATTCATATACCATATTGCACTGCACAGTATATTAATGCTGTGCCCGTAGCCTCAGTGTACAGTATTACACACAGCAGCGATGTGTGTTGTTACGGTCTCCATTCTCTATGGTACGGGAACTGCTCCATCCATTTTCCATGTGTTTTGCCCCCCCCCCCCAAAAAAAAAAAAAAAAAAAAAAATGACTCGCAAAAGGGGTACCCAGTCTTATAAGGCATTTATTTTAGTATACATGCACTTTCTACACATTCAAACCTTATCACAGTTTGGTTATACATGTATCAACTTTCCCAGAAATATTTCTCTGAAAATAACTTGTGAACAGTACCGCAAGCTTTGAAAGGTTAGTTTGAAAAGGAAAGCAAGAATCTTTAGACTTGCAAAAAAGTACATAAATTCTGGAAAGCATGTTACATGTATCAGTATACCATTTGCACAAATAGAGTATGTTGTGTTTGTGTGTCTGTGTGCGTTTGTAGTCGTGTGTGTGTGTATGTGTGTGTGTTTGTAGTTAAGTATGTTTGTGTGTATGTATGTTGAGTCTGTCTGTACATATACATTCCTTGTATCTTGCTCTTTCATATATTTTTGCTGCAGAGCTGCTGAAACAGTCAATAATCATAGTACATGATAAG
This sequence comes from Arbacia lixula, assembly GCA_963669155.1. Taxonomy (NCBI): domain Eukaryota; kingdom Metazoa; phylum Echinodermata; class Echinoidea; order Arbacioida; family Arbaciidae; genus Arbacia; species Arbacia lixula. The sequence goes on along the minus strand of OZ022579.1, from coordinate 23,295,549 downwards.
TATCCGTGATGCTTTCTTCTGTCAAACTAGAATATTGCTGATAGGACTGTCATGTGTCAGGGGTATAAGGCCAATAGCAAATTTATCTAAAACTTTAAAAGTAGTGGAACAGATGTAACAGAATGTTGAACGAAATTGGAACAATTGATACATGAACATGCTGATAAATTCATAGATTCTGTATGTACGGGGCAAAATGCTGCTGATGACGATATGATTGTATGCATTTCTTGTGGTTACTGGACTATTGGCACATTGAAGAGATAAATACGATTTTTTTTTCTTCTGAATTTTAAATCGACATTTAACCTGCAGTGTAATATGGGTCTGAAACTATCCCTCTCATTTTGTGCATACACCTCTTCGAGCTGTATAATTTTGTGGTCTACCGCCCCCTCTCGTTAGCTACATGATAAGAAAACATTAACTGACGCATGTTTGTGTCGAGTCGTCTAAAAATAATGTCTAGAACCAGTCCTACAGATCAACGGTGTCAGTTTGGAATCGGCTATGATTATATATATACTGTACATGTATATATATATATATATATATATATATATATATATATATATATATATATAAAAAAGTTTAAGATTTACTAGGTTAACTCAAAAACCGCACAGTACAGTCAAACATCTGTATAAATAACACCCTTGGGTTTAAGTTTTTTTTTTTTCTTTTCCTTGAGTCAATGGAAAGGGAAAGGGTTTTAACCGGAATATGACCTAGCATAGTTAACTAGGCTGTGGACTGCACAGACAAACATAGTCTGGTAACATAGACTACGCCCTACTCCCACTCTCTAGCCTGTCATCCCTACGCGATGTAGCCTAGGTACTAGGCTGTGAGGTGCATGGACATGCACAACCCAGTCTGTTAACAACTATGTCTGGTCAAACAGACTACGCCCTAATTATATCATGGCTCGTCTGTCTTTTTTAAGGATGGGGTTAGCGCGAAGTCTGTGTTACTAGACGTAGTTGTGCCCATCCCCCTTACAGCCTGGTACCTAGACTAAGAGGTGATGAGGAGAAGACAGCCAGAGATTGGGAGTAAGGCGTAGTCTGTGTTACCAGGCATAGATGTTAACAGACTGGGTTGTGCCCATGCACCTCACAGCCTAGTAACTAGGCTAAATACAACCCTTTTAGAATGACTTGAATCAAGCGGACAAAGGAAAGAAACATATAAGCTAGCAGAAGTCTGAGAAAATAGACCTTTTTCGTTATGTATGCAAATTTTATTCACGCCGTTCAAACAATGCGTTACCAATAAGAACCCCAAAGCGTGAAGGAGGTTTGTCCGAGTAGCAACAACTGATAGATTCAAAGTGCATTCCATATCCATTGATCTGAATGACAAGATACAGGTGAATGCAATAACGCGTTACTACGCAGTTAGGGGGAAAGTTGTGAAAAATAACGAAAATGGCTATTGGACACCATGAAGGAAATCATTTGTGTTTAAAAATCATAATCACTCGCCATGTGAGTGTACGTTTCAAATCGAAGTTAGGGAAGTGGTTCTATGGGTGCATTATCTCGTTTACGCGTGGTACAGAAGCACAAAGACAATCCATTAAAGAGTACGTCGCTTCAGGGATGTGTTTATGGAAGGATATGAAGCAACTTTCTTTCTTTGAACCCATGTGCCACGCCGCTGAAAAGTTATGTGTTCTCAACATGTGCTGTTCAGATGTTTGAAAAAATTATGAACATGATTGTGTGGCAACGGCTTCTCATGCAGAGAGAACAAAAGAAATGTACAATTTAGACTTGTTAGATCGGAAGTTAAATAGTCAAAGATTTTAGAGGTAAAGGTGAATGAACATTGCCAAACTTGGCTAAACATGGAAAAATAGAATATGATATTTTCATTTTACATAGGATTTCGATGGTTCATTGCCCACCAAACATACACGTTTTCTGAGAATATATCTAAATGGAGCCAGCAACGAGGCGGAGGCATATTTATCGACTGCGTGCCAGTCGAATTGCTCCATTTTTTTTCATGGATCTCCTTTTATTGAAACCAACACAATATCAGGGTGAACTATCCCTTTAACAAACAGATGGTCTTTATAGAAGGGTAGCATTACATGCAAACTCTCATGGGTATCGGGTTGAGAAGGGAAAATGAACATCGTTCCCTTCCTTCTCCACTTCTACGAACCTTCTGCAGACAGGAAACCACACACATCCTTAATTTGGTCAAAATAGTTCATGTACATGTATATGGAAAAGATAACATTTCCTCTAGCTTGAGCTCAAGGCTGTTCGGCAGATTTTTTGCAGGTCAGAAAATTTTGTACAAACCGTAGCCTAGTACTAGGCTGTGAGGGCACAACCTAGTCTGTTAACAACTATGTCTGGTAATACAGACTAGGCCCTGTTTCCTCTGACTGCCCTGGACTCCCCTCTTCCTCACCTCTCCAAAGGAGAGTCCAGGGCAGTCAGAGGGATTAGGGCCTAGTTATGAGCTTACGCTTCTTTGAATATCTTACCCGATAATTCTTAGTTTTTGATAAATCACGTACAGCTCTTGTGTACTTTTTGTGAACTGTATTTGACAAGTTCAAGTCAAGAACATATATGGTCAGAGAAGAGTATTGAACAATAACATTGGAACTGGTTGCAAAATATTGTGATTCTTTGCTTTTGGTGATGTTTCAAATTTGTTGTTACAAAATTAAAAAGAAATAGAACTTCAAGGTTGGGAATAAGCAACACTTTTTTGGAGATTGAAAATAGTGATGATGGTGCTGTAAAAGATGAAAGTAATAAAGTTAGTGGTTGTGATATGATGACAGGTAATATTGGACTAATTGATGGTGATAATAAGATTGTTGATGGCATTAGAAATTATATCAAGTCATTTTATTGATGCTATGATCGTTTTGATGAAAGTAATGATATTGGATATGATGATTATGATAATGTAATGGTGGTAGTGGTGGTGGTGGTGATGGTGGTGGTGGTGGTGGTAGTGGTGGTGGTGGTGGTGGTGGTGGTGGTGGTGGTGGTGGTGGTGGTGGTGATATTAATGACCATATGCGGTGAGGAAGATGTGTATGGCTGGTTATGATGAAAGGGGTCGTAATGTTTTAAATATAAAACGAACAAAACAACAACAACAAAAGCTTTTGGGGAGAATGTATCATAGATTTTTTTTTTGGTTGGGGGGGGGGGGAAGGGGGTTCAAAGTGCTGTAAAAAAAAAAAAGCAATTCAATCAATTCAATCAAAAGAAACTTGAAATTTATACATCATATCTGAAACTGTAAGCTTTTTTTCTTCTTTTTGATAATTCAGATATTTGCATGTAATGAGACAGAATAAAATGAAATAATGATAATAATACATAGAATTTATATGGCGCACTTTCCATCTTAACTAGATGCTCGAGGCGCTTCAGAGCAAATTAAAGAGAGAGAGAAAAATACAATACAAGTATGAACTTGTATGTCAAAAAGCACCATTATACATGTATGCCTTTAGGTTGCCCTTGAAGGTGGTCACTGACGTCAGGGTTTTCAAACTACGTGGAAGAGAATTCCACAGGGTTAGCCCTGCACGAGCAAAGGCCCGTTCTCCCCATGATCTCTTTGAAACCGGAACTTGCAAAAGACCGGATGTGGAGGATCTTAAGGTTTGTGATGGTTGGTAGTTGTGAATTAAAGATTTATTGTAACTGGGGGAAGTTCCGTTGACAATATGAAAGACTAAAAGAATTTTAAAGGCAAGGCGTTCCCTCAGGGGCAACCAATGAAGACTTTTCAAGACAGGGGTGATGTGGCTGCGCTTGTCGGTTAAAGTTACAATGCGTGCAGCTGCATTTTGTAACTTCTGCAGTTTCCCAATTTGAGAGTCTGGTAAGTTGTATAGGAGGCCATTACCAAAATCAAGCCGCGACGAAATGAGTGAATGTACTAGTTTCTATGTTGCAGAGCGAGTGAGATACTTTCTTATAAATCCAATGTTGCGCAATTGATAGCGGACTGATCTGCAAATACTTGTAATCTGAATGGACATAGACATATGGGAGTCAAAAACAACATCAAGGTTGCGACATGACTTTGACAAGGGAATGTTGCTACCTGAGATGGAAATGGAATCAATGTCTAATTTGTTGAGTTGAGATTTTGAGCCGAAAAGTAAAATATGAAGGATTCTAAGGGTCTGAATCATACTCTAAGCCCTTTATACAGTCAGTTGAAAATTGGACAAGGCTTCATACAAAAAGACACAATATTTTGAAAATTGTAAAATTAAAGTCTGTGTCGAAAGACTACGATGTCACTGAACACATTAACAGCATGCATCGCAGTGCCGTCGTCATTTTTTTGTCAAGGGGGGGGGGGGGGGGGGTGCGTTTGGGAGAAAAAGACACAAATTACCCATTCCGATGTCAGGCAGTGCTGCTGGTGGCATAGATAGGGGGGAAAGCAATCTCGTCTCTAACTAAAATGTTCAATGTATGAGACACATGTATTGAAATATTCTTTATCGCATTGAAAGTTCATGTTTCCTTTTCTAATTAGGTAGTGCCCTCCTCTGAACAACAAAAGAAAATCTTGTTTGAGAATTATATTAGTTGGGGGGTGAGCAAAGGGAAATTTTGATAAAATTGTAGAACAAATTCTGTCCGTAACTTTTTCGGACATCTCCGGACATGAAATCGAATTTGTTTCCAAGGAAGGTGAAACACTCAATAAACGATTTACGAGATATTTGTAAGGAAATATGATTGCCCAATGTGCGATATGGAGGAATTTCTCTGACATGTTTTCGACAGTATTCTCGATTTATCACAAAAATGAAGCAAAAATATAATCTGAAATTCACAGAATCGTATCATTATACGATGTTCTACTACTGCACATGCACTTCAGTCCATGAAATGGCTCTGAAATCTTGTGCGCATACAGAATATATTCCTCTAAACGCATCCAGAATTTGTTTCGCATATTTG
>OZ022579.1:23131178-23290376 GCA_963669155.1 Arbacia lixula | reverse complement strand
AATAATTACACAGTTCATGCAATACTGAGAGGTTGGATCTAGAGCCTGCTTTCTGTCAAATCAATGTTGAAGTTTACCACTTCTCCAGTGAATGGGAGGGAGAAGCCTATCAAGTAAAACATTTTTGTCATTCAAACATCTTTTCTTAAAGTTGATTGCACATCATACGTACATGTCTATGAAGAATGTGACCAAGGATATGATTCCTTGCTGTCAGGCTCATCGGAACTCTTTCAAGATTAAGGTGTGTGTGTGTGTGTGGGGTGGGGGGGGGGGGGTGGGGGGGGGTGGGGGTGGGGGGGGGGGTGGGGGGGGGTTGAGTAAGAACCTCATAAGAGCACTTCATCTACTTGATAATGTATTTGACCCCCTCCGGGCTCAGACACTACCCCATAAACGCATGCACACATTCTTGACATCCGCGCCTCATTTCTTGCACGCCCTTTCTATTTGGGAGTGATGGCGAGCTTAAAATACATTTTGTAGGAGTGCGATAACCAAAGTACAGTACACACATTCCATTAAAATACGTACTTTAAGAATACATTCAAGGAGGACTTCTATAAACATAAAACATACACACAATACAAACAAACAAATAAACAACAAATAGCATAACCAACTTATTAACAGATGTTGACAATAGACAATGAAGTCAACAAATTGTAATATCGAAATGTCAAATAAAATGCACCTATTCTCCTTCCCGCGCCTCGTGAGCAACTCGTACAACAAAATCTGTGGCTACGCACCACCCAAGCAAGGTCGAAAAACATCCGCCCGCTCTATTCACGCCAATAGTATGAGAGAGATAAGAGCTTTGTTGCGAGGGAAAATTACTTTGCGACCTGCCAAAGCTATATGCATGCTCAAGCTACTTGTCACAGGGTCATTCCACGATCATTCGTAGTCAATTACCCCAAAGAAATACATGGAATTTACCCTTGAAATAATACTATCGTCATATCTAATAGTCATATTACACAAGGGAGTGACCTTAATCGAGTAAAATAGCATCTATTTTGTCTTCTCTACATTTAGTTGTAATTTGATGGCCTTAAAGATAAATTTTTAAATCTATTATTCATAATACGATTTCATTGCTTTTCAGAATGAGATATAAATACGTCTGTACCATCAGCATACATTACAAAGTTGAGGACACTCGAAGAGTTGATGATGTCATTTATATAGACAAGGAATATGAGTGGCCCTAGGACACTTTCTTGCGGTACCCCTTATTCATCAACATGGTATTTGAGTTGACACCTTTAAATGTAGTGTATTTACGATTATGTATGTAACTTTAAACCATTCTAGTGGTATACCCCGGATTCTATGGAGATCAAGTTTGCTAAGTAAGTTGTCATGGTCGGATGAAACGAATGCCTTCCTCAAATCAATATAAATTTACATAGCAAGATGCTTCTCTTTCTTATCTAAAAACGAGGTGGTTTTGTCCAGGGCACGAACACACACATACACACACGCAGACACAGACACACACAGACACACACACACACCACACACACACACATCCCCACACGTACACACACATACACATACACACACACACACACACATACCCCCCCCACACACACACATACACACACGCACCCACACACACACACTTACACACATACACGCAGTTACATGCACCTGTTTGGCACACACAGTACCGGAATAAATATTGGGAATAAAACGTGTTAGACATCAATTACGCTCCTTTAATTGCATTGCGTTGAATTTGAGCAGAGAAGCGTGTTTTCGTCGGCTGCATATTCGCCAGCATGACCATAGAACTAATACTTACCCAGCCAAATGGCAGGCACCGGAAAATACGCTTATTTTATTTTCAGCGAGGTAGTCGTGACCTTCACTTGACCTCTCGAACCGCGGAAAACCTCTCCTTTTCAAACTGCGATATCTTCATGAATATGCCATGTTTTCGTACGCTTTCTTTTGTAACTGTATGTTGGAGGTCGAAATTTACCAAGCGTGAAAAAACATTTCACTAAAACAGGCAGAAAAATATCGCAAATTCGAGATAAATATGTGGTTCTAATAAAAATTTTAAAAATGAAAATAAACTCTATATTTCAATGTCAATCGCTTTTGAGCCCTTAATATTTACAGGTCATCTGAAGCGGAATTTATTATACTTTATGGAGATACCATTAGTTTTTACTCTCCCCCCATAGAAGGGTCAGGATCCAGCAAAACATCAACCATGTTCAAATCCAAAATGAGCGAGATGTGACGAAGTTGTGAACGATCCCAATCAGCCAATCATAGTACACGATAATAGCGAAATGCTACCAGCAATCCAAGGGTCGCGGACTATGATTGGCTGGTTAGGATCGCTCACAACTTCGCCATGTCTCATGCAGTGTGGATTTGAACATGGTGGATATTTTGCTGGATCCTGACCCTTCTACAAGAAAAGGTTGACAAAAAATGGTATGATCACAAAGTACAATAAATTCCGCTTCAGATGATCTATAAGTGTTGGGGGCTCAAAAGCGATTGACATTGAAATATAGAGTTTATTTTCATTTTTCTTTTTTTAATTAGTACCACATATTTATCTCGAATTTGCAATATTTTTCTGCATGTTTTAATTGAATGTTTTTTCATACTTGGTAAATTTCAACCTCCAACATACAGTTGCAAAAGAAAGTGTACAAAAATATGGTTTATTCATGGAGATATCGCAGTTTGAAAAGGAGACCTTTTTCGCGGCTCGAGAGGTCAAGTGAACTAGGTCACGACTACCGAGCTGAAAATAAAATCGCGTGTTTTCTGCTGCCTGCGGACGAATATCGGTTGCGCAGTCCGTATGATTTCTGAAAATTCTCGTCACTTTGAAGACGAATAGCACAAATGTTTTATCTTTTACCCCAAACAAAACTGGAATCAAATTCTCCGCTAGAGTACTGGCTTTCCAAAGCTGTAACTGGTGTTGCCGTCCAATTTGTAGAAGGGTCAGGATCCAGCAAAGTCTGAGAGCTTACATATATATCGTTTGCGAAGTCCGTACGATTTCTGAAATCTCGCGTCACTTTGATGACGAATAGTACAAATGTTTTATTTTTGAGCCCAAACAATATTGGAATCAAAATCTCCGCTGAAGTATTGGCTGTTTAGAGCCGTAACTGTCTTTGCCGTACAATCCATAGAAGGGTCAGCATCCAGCAAGGTCTGAGAGCTTACATATTTCAAAAAAAAATTGAGGCCTGTTTTTGAAAGCAAATAACATAAAAAGTCCTTTGCGGATTTCGAAAAAAAAATGAACATATTTATTAAGAAACATATAATCTCAATCCCTGTCTAAAAAAATCCTGATTAGTATGCTTACAGAAGACACCAGTAAAAGATCTCGCGAGCATGTCGAATTCCTTCATAATCTAGGCGCAGCAAAATCTGCGCGTGAGATTTCGCGAGACGAAAAATAAAACGCTCACGATTTCTATAGAACGAGCGAGCGCTGCCGATTGACTGTTACCCCCTTTGCGTACCAAACAAACTCATGTTCTATAGAGTTTGTGTGGATTACTCGTGCAAAAATGCAAACGCATCAATCGCGCATAAAGAGATTTAGTCTTGCTTTAGTAATAGACTCTATTCGCTCAGCTAGGCCTGGAGCGGCAATTTGTGTCGTTCTAGAGAGGCTATAAGATGGCAGTCACTTTAAAAGCTATGTTAAAAAAAAACTAAGTCAAACTTGTCTATTAAGAGCACAACGCTGGAGATACCATAGGCTCCCACTATTTTCATCATTTTACTGCGGTTGACTGAGTCAGAGGCTTTGCTGAAGTCGATGAATGTCAGTTCTGCTGGGAGGTTATTTGCCTTGACTACTTCGATAATTCTTCGCACCGCCAGTATGTGGTTAACAGTGCTTCTTACAGCACGGAAGCCGTTTTGATTCGTTATTTGATCGTTTTTAAAACAGTATAATATTTTCATAATCTTGTCTGATTGAATGTAACAGCAATACACACAGTGTCGGACCGTCTAATGTATCATTTAACTTTCGGTATCAAACAATGATTCACAGTTTTGCCCTTCTTCGACAAAAGGAAGCAAGAGACAAAACACTCAAATTTGGGTTATTTGTACACTTTGGTTGTACCCGTCATTCCCTTTAAACAGACAAACTCATGAAAAGAAATATTCATTTTGCTGCGAGATATTCAAGCTAACATGATGTGGTGTTGCAATAAATCTACCAATGACAGTGTCAGACAACATTTTGCTCATTTACAAGAAAAGTTTCTTTTGTCAGTTGCTTCCTTTTGTCAAAGTAGGGTAGAATATTACTTGCGCGTATACAGAGACAGAGTTAATTCTTTTAGGATCAGCATGTACAGTACATTGAATATATTGTAAGTTTTCCTGAGCCCTATTTCATGAAGCTGCTCCTAAGTTACGCACTACTTAACGCAACGACTGTTGACCTGTTCTTGTGCTGAATGAGATTTGTTCCCGTTTTAACATAGTGAGAATGCATTTCCTACGATCCTTATCAAATATGACAAATTATTAACGTTGTATTTAGACGCTTGATATTAACAAGAATTTTAATCTACAAAGATCAGATTTAAACTTGAACTGATGGGAAAAAGAATCATTGAGAAACTGATTTGGCAGCTAAAAACAGGTCAACAGTTGTGCGTAAAATTGTGCGTAAGTTACGAGCTGCTTAATGAAACAGGCCCTGGCTTGGTCCTGCAGAGAGTTAAACGTTGAATCTCCGGATAACTCACCATTGTGGTTAGCATGCAGCCTGTGACCACGAGCCCCGAAGCTGCGGCGACAAGCAGCAGGAAGAGCTCGAACAGGGCTCGGAGGTGGCTCAGCGTTTTATTTGGCATCTTGCTGGTAGCGGACTCCAATACATCCATTCAGACGAGACCGCATTAAGCATCCACTGCATCCACTGATCTCCCGCCAAAATGTGGTTTTCCCCGTCTTGCGCTGCGCGAGCGCAAAATCGCGAGCAAAACCACACTGCGAAACCACCGCTGGCAAGACAGCCTTGCGCGAGTGAATGCTCAATAGAGTATACACTATGGGCATTGGTTTGTTTTCTATAATACAATTTCATATCACTGTAGTTGTGTTCTAGGCGCTGGCGCCGTTTTCTTTTTCAACAACTTAGCCTCCTCATTTCCAGTTTGCTTTGATATGTAGGAATATATCTTGCTTACTATATGATAAACATAAAAGAATGTTAAAACAGTTGATTCGTTCTACCTCACGATAATGTTTATATTACACTAAGCAATGTTGTGTAATCAACCAATTTTATGAAAACTGTATTGCTTTGAAATGTGTGTATTAGTGTCAAGCTTTATCTTGCATCTTGCGCTGGAAAAGGAAAGTTGGGAGGGGGAGGGTATGTGTGTGTGTGTGTGGGGGGGGGGGGGGGTGGGTGGGGCTAGGTTTTTATTTTGGTCCAACTTCGTCTTTATGGTTTTCCTATTTCCCTTTCCTGAGAACATAATCTAGAGCAATCAAGAGCGGTATCATTTATGTTGGAACATTTAATTTTTAATACACAGCAAATGGTCGACGCTATCGTTTATGTTATTCATCACTGGAGAAGAATTTGGGCGTCAACCGGAGTTGACATCATACATGTTATAAGCAAGAAGTTAAAATTATAGACAGTTTTTCCAGTTTTGAATACTATTAACATTCGTTACAGCCTTGAAATGACAATTTTGTTATTTTACACAGTACAGAGGTGGTGAACGAGATAAGATATACATGTATGTATTTAGGGATGATTGACCTTATCAACGGCGAGGGGGAGTCCTTTGGATGAATGAACCGGCAATCGATATTTCTGCGTATGACTGCTTAGTAACCATAGTAACGCAGGCTTCTTCAACGGTAATCCGGGAGAAAGATTACTTTTCCGCTTGTTAATAAAAGCAAAAACACAGAATAAACGCAAGTCGTGAAAAAGAGACTGTTGTCAGGACCGTGGCAACCTTTTATTTTAATTTACACCATTGATTCTAAAGGGAAGGATGATATTCTGAAATTACAAAAGTCATGACGCATTGAAAACTCAACTCTTAATCGAACTGTCAATCATAATGATAAGAGACATCAAGGATGCTATCGCTACTACTTCTGAGTAACCTCTAAGTAACAACAGGGATGTGTTATGGAAGGATATGAAACAACTTTCTTTCTTTGAACCCATGCGTGGCACCGCCGAAGAAAAAATGTCTTCTCAGCATGTGCTTTTCAGGTGTTTTAATAATAACGAACAGGATTGCGTAGCAACGGTTTCTCAGATAGAAAAAAAGAAATGAAGAGTCTTATTTCGCTTGTCCAGTTCTGTTGGATTGCATCAATACGTTTGTGAGGAAAAGAGATACCAGCGAACAAAAATAAACAGTTTTTTCTACTCTCAGTTGCACGCAAATGCACGCAAACTCTGTTAATGAAATAAACAGCTTAAGATACAATTTTGATAATGATTGAATCCCACATTTGCGGAAATCTCAGTGCGGAAATTTGTTAATTGTGTAAGTAATAATATTATCTTATATCTCCGTTTGTGCATCATTCAACAATTATTAAGAAGAAAACTGAGTACAGGATCTTTAGTAGTGTTGCCCGTAGCTTTCTTGAAAATTGCACAAAAATGTGATAAGAAACATAGTTTCCAGAGACAAAACAGTGAATTAAAGATATTGCTTTCCAAGTTGACAGCAGCTAAATGTCGGTGCCGCGCATGGGACATCAAAGCATTGTAGTGATTGTGGAATGCTTTTGATATTCATTAGCACGCTTTTGTATCCATACAGATGTTTGAATATATTATGATCAAGTTGCTCCTCCTTCCTAACACATCCCTGGTAACAACACTACACCAATTTTTTTTTTGTCTTTTTTGGTCACTCATATGCCGCAGTATCTATAAATTATGTGGCTTTATGATATTGCTACAGAAAAAAAAATGTTGAAAGAATTGTAGAGTTGCACCCTATACTGTGAACATGACCATACAAAAATCAGCTGATTGAAATAACTTAGTGGAAAGACAGAGAGTTTAAAAATTGCACATTTGTGTCATTTATGACTACACCTGTATCGAAGTAGAGAGACCATATATTATACTATGCTGAAACGCCATTAGAGAGAAAAGATATATAAGTAGGTGACAAAAATAGAAAGAGAGAGAGAGAGAGAGAGAGAGAGAGAGAGAGAGAGAAAGAGAGGACAAATGGAAAGACAAGACAAACAAAGATGAAATAAAAAAGGGAAAGGTTAAAAATAAAAAAATAAAAGGAAGAGATAAAGAGAAACAGAGAAAAGGGACTATTAAGAACAAAAAAGAAAGAAGAGGGAAAAAAGAAAGTCTAAAAAGGAAAGATGACATTTCATTGCGACAATGCATATTTCAATATATGCGTCTCATACATTGTACATTTTAGTAGTAGACTAGTTTGCTTTTGCCCCTATCTATGCCACCAGCAGCACAGCCTGACAGACAGCGGTCACCGGCCGGTCTCTAAGTTACTTGTTTTGGACGACCAGCCCAAAACCTTCTCAAAACCTTCTCAAAATCTAGCGATCGCTCTGATTATTATTTCAGTCACTTCCCGTTCTATCTTTGGGAGGGAAGGTCGGAAACACTATCTCATTCTACATTCCATGCCCCCCCCCCCCCGCCCCCTTTCCCTTGCAAAAAAAAAATGACCTGCAAAATGGACACCCTGTCTTAAAATTTGCTTTCCATTGTTTAATAAGCCCTAGATCGTGAGGACGGTTTTCATACAGTATTTTCTTCCATTAGACGTGGTATTTACACAATAAATTAAAACAAATCTTGTGACCTGCAAAAGGGTGACCTACCTTTAAGTGATATGATCGACCTAACAGTTAGGAAAAGGAAATGTCTATTTTCATTTTTTTTTCTGAACCCAACAAGTAGTAGTATGATAATATGCCTGCATTATTTGCGGTGGAGGGAGTAATTGTAAAAATACAGGACGCACACGATAAGGCGGCTGCATTATTTTGCATGTTCACGGCTGATGCAACGGTTCTTCGCCGGTAGATTAACTCGCTTCACTGCCTTTACGAGTCACTGAAAAGTCAAATCATAGGTGAGTGGTCTGTCGGATTATCACCGGCTGTTGATCCGATAGCAAGTGCTATAACCAGAGGTGTTATCAATAATGAATGTGATTTGATTGGGTTTCATTCATTCACGGATGACAAGCCCTCGATGTTTGTTTTGAGAGATGTCGTGACTGGTAAAACGATAACAAAAATAAAATATTATGTTTTGGAATGTAGATTAACACAAACCAATGCAAAAACAATGAAAAAAAATCAATATAAAGGTCTATATTCTCATATCCAGACAGACATCCACAAACATGGATGTGATTTTGAATATATTTATTATTAATAGATTGAGTAATAATAACCCTCGTTCTGCATGTGTGATAAGAATCTAGTTGTCTATAACATTATCTTCTTAAAGATATAATAATAATAATAATAATAAATTGTGCCTATATAGCGCATTATATGTATAGTTACATCTCTATGCGCTTTACATCATCTAATAAATTACTTCAAGAAAAATTATGTACTACAGGAACTACAATTAAGCATAGTATACAAAGAACATATTACTAGGGACATATTACGAATAAATCATACAATTAAGTATCAGTACAACATAACTATATAACTTAAATACAATCAAGATGGTTATTTCACAAACAAATATGTTTTAAGGCGGTTCTTGAATAAGTCAGTTGTGGCAGCAGTTCGGAGAGAAACGGGAAGCTGATTAAAAAGGGTAGGTGCAATGCTGCTGAAAGATCGTTCCCCATAGTACTGCGTGCGGGACCTAGGGACGTGCAGGAGATATTGTTGTTGTGAACGTAATGTGCGGGCTGGTATGTACGGTTGAAGAAGTGATGAAAGGTATGATGGTGCAGAGGTGTTCTGAGCTTTGAAGGTAAGGAATAGGATCTTAAACAGGATGCGTTTGTCAATCGGTAACCAGTGCAGTTTTTTAAGTAATGGGGTGATTGGAGTTGAAGATGAGGCTCTTTCAACTATCCGGACGGTAATATTTTGTATGCGTTGAAGTTTCCTTATGTCAGACATGGGCAAGTTGGCGAGAAGAGCATTACATGAATCTAGCCTAGATGTTACAAAGGCATGCACTAGGGTGAGTGTCGATTTTCTGTCGAGAAATGGTCGGATGTGGCCTATTTTCCTGACAGCACACATTGCAGCCCGACAAACATTAGCGACGTGTGTTCTCATTGTCATGTGATTGTCAAATACAACACCCAAGTTTCTAGCTTCCTCTTTCGGGGTGATAGAAGAATCACCAACTGTTAACGTTATAGGCTCTGGGGCTGTAGGAAGGAACATTGATGTGAAGTGCAAGACTTCAGTCTTTGCATCATTTATCTTCAACTTGTTCCTGCCAGCCCATGAACGGATATCACTGATGCACGCATTGATCCGTTCGATCGCAACTTCGCGTTCCGTAGACTTAAACGATACGTAAACCTGCGTGTCATCAGCATATATCATACTCTGAAGTTGATGTTCTTGAATGATGTCACAAATTGGCGCAGTGTACGGCGCAGTGTACGGCGCAGTGTACCTTGTGGTACCCCATGTGGGCTTGCGAACTGGGATGAGGTTGCTTCCAATACTTTAACAGTATAGCTCCTTCCAGTGAGGTAGGAAATTAACCAGTTTAGAACAGCTCCACGGAGTCCAAATCGATGTGACAGACGTTGAATCATGATGGCATGGTCTACCGTATCGAACGCAGCCGAAAAATCCAACATTATGAGGATCACTTCTTCATGGCTGTCCAGTGCCTGGAGACAATCATTCTGGACACGTAAAAGCGCGGCCTCCACGCTATGATGTTTGCGATACGCTGACTGTGTTGGCGCATGTAGGTTGTTTTCGTCAATGTAGAGCTGAAGTTGTGCTGCCACTGCTCTCTCCATCACTTTCGAGAAAAAAGGAATGTTCGAGATGGGTCTGAAGTTTTGAAGGTCATCGACAGACAGGTTTGATTTCTTGAGACGTGGAACAACGACCGCCTGTTTGAACAATGTGGGAAACACACCCGTCTGGAGACTCTTGTTGACGAGCGTTGTTACAGTTCGGACAAGGGTCTCGATACATTGCTTCACCAGTCTAGTGGGAATTGCATCCAGGTCACACGATGAGGAAGACGCCGCCTTCACAATGGACAAGATATCATCGTGCGAAACAGTGTCAAAAGTCTCAAAACTGGACTTCGATGAGTCCGATATATCAACAGACAGGTCGTCATACAACTGAGTATCGAGTTCTTCACGAATCCGACGGATTTTTGACGCGAAGAAATTGGCAAATTGTTCAGCAATTTCATTGGGTTTGCCACACTTCGGAAGAGTACTTTTTGAATCTGGCGATGTCAGGCCGTCTATGATAGTGAATAGCTGGTGCTGATCTGCATTCTCTATCTTATTGCGAAGATAGTCCTTTCTAGTGGCCTGCAGAAGATCACCGTACACATGACATTGTCTAGTATAAATGTCTTTATCTATCTGCAGAGAATTGGGTTTGTTTGCTTTCCGCTCATAACGTCGACGATCCTGCTTAGCTTTACGAAGCTTATCATTGTACCATGGTGTATTTGGTCGGAGAACTATTTCCTTCTCGATTTCCGGAGCTTCCTGATCAAGAGAAGAGCGAAGTTCATCGTGTATTGCTCGTGCCAGTTCTTCTAGGTTTTCCGGAGGATGGTTAACGACTGACAAAGATGCTACTTTGTCAGCCCAGGTCGAAATTCCCATAGAAACCAGTAGAAACCAGTAGAGACCGTCTTCTGGTTTCTACTGGTCCAGTAGAGTCTACTGGTCTGAAGAGGAACTACGAAATCAAACCAGTAGAAACCAGTAGAAACCAGTAGAGTCTAATGTGTTGAAGACCAGTAGAAACCAATAGAAACCAGTGAGATCTAATGGTTTGAGAAGGAGTGTGAAAAAAGCAAAGTCAAACCAGTAGAAACCATTAGAGACCAGTGGATTCTAATGGTATTGAAGACCAGTAGAAACCATTAGAATCCACTGGTCTCTAATGGTTTCTACTGGTTTGACTTTGTTTTTTTCACACTCCTTCTCAAACCACTAGATCTCACTGGTTTCTATTGGTTTCTACTGGTCTTCAATACCATTAGAATCCACTGGTCTCTAATGGTTTCTACTGGTTTGACTTTGTTTTTTTCACACTCCTTCTCAACCATTAGATCTCACTGGTTTCTATTGGTTTCTACTGGTCTTCACTACCATTGGAATCCACTGGTCTCTAATGGTTTCTACTGGTTTGACTTTGTTTTTTTTTTTACACTCCTTTTCAAACCATTAGATCTCACTGGTTTCTATTGGTTTCTACTGGTCTTCAATACCATTAGAATCCACTGGTCTCTAATGGTTTCTACTGGTTTGACCTTGTTTTTTTCACACTCCTTCTCAAACCATTAGATCTCACTGGTTTCTATTGTTTCTACTGGTCTTCAATACCATTTGAATCCACTGGTCTCTAATGGTTTCTACTGGTTTGACTTTGTTTTTTTCACACTAATAGAAACTAGTGAGATATAATGTTTTGAAAAGGAGTGTGATAAATTCAAAGTCTAACCAGTAGAAACCATTAGAGACCAGTGAATTCTCCTGGTATTGGAGATCAGTAGAAACCAATAGAAACTAGTGAGATATAATCTTTGGAAAAGGAGTATGAAAAATACAAAGTCAAACCAGTAGAAACCATTAGAGACCAGTGAATTCTACTGGTAATAGAGACCAGTAGAAACCAATAGAAATAGAGATGCTCATGAATATTCATGCATGTATTTACGTGTCCTAATTTTGTACTTTTAAATAGATAACCTCCACCTAACCAGATAAAAGGAATTTTACCAAGTAATGATTTCAAGTTTAAACATAAAATAGTGAATGTCACCTACTTAAGTGAAGACAATAATGATAACAACAACAAAAATGATCTTCTTAAATGTAAGTTAGAGTAACCAATATCTTATGAACCTTATAACCGTACTGCTATATATATGAAAGTCTGTGAAGGAAAGAGTAGGAATTAGGATAGGTATAGGATAGAATAGGATAGAATAGGAATAATTATAGGATAGGATTAGGTTAAAACGATAAGGAAATATGCCATAATTCGGATTATCATAAACTAAATTTAAATTGATATTTCATCAATATTTTTAATTTTGATTCCTATTGGTCTCCTGATGGCTCCAGTAGGTATTCTACTAGTTTCTACTGGTATTCTGATGGATCCAGGAGAAATTGCTACTGGTTTCTACTGGCACTCTAGTGGTATTTTTCTAATGGTTTATACTGGAAATCATTTCACTTTCCATATTCAAACCAGCAGAAAAATTCCAGTAGAAACCAGTAGGAAGCTCTATTGGATCCAGTAGAGATTCCTACTGGTTTCAACTGGTCTTCTACTGGTCTTCTATTGGATCCAGTAGAGATTCCTACTGGTTTCTACTGGTATTCTACTGGCATTTTTCTAATGGTTTCTACTGGAAATCATTTCACTTTCCATATTCAAACCAGTAGAAAAATTCAAGTAGAAACCAGTAGGAAGCTCTATTGGATCCAGTAGAGATTCCTACTGGTTTCTACTGGTCTTCTATTGGATCCAGTAGAGATTCCTACTGGTTTCTACTGGTATTCTACTGGTCTTCTATTGGTCTTGTATTGGATCCAGTAGAGATTTCTACTGGTTTCTACTGGTATTCTACTGGCATTTTTCTAATGGTTTCTACTGGAAATCATTTCACTTTCCATATTCAAACCAGTAGAAAATTTCCAGTAGAAACCAGTAGAGATTCTAATGGTTTTTCTCTACTGGTTTCTACTGGTTTTTCGTCCTGGGAGTGAAGGAATTTAGATCTATTCCTTTCAGAGATCGAGTCTTGAAACGTTTTTTCACCGGACTCGGACGCTCCAAACAAAGGTCACAAGTCACCAGTAAGTGGTCTGATTTGAGAGACTGGCTTGTAGAAACTCCTTGGACAAGTCCATCATCCTTTCTTGTGATAATCAAATCCAGTGTATGTTGACTATTGTGCGTGGGAATTGACACGTGGTTTCTGAGATCACAAGAGTCAAGGAGTTCGAGGAACATTTTGGAATTCACATTGTCCCTGTTATCAATGTGAAAGTTGAAATCTCCAACAAGCAGGATCCGTTGACTTGACGCAAGCAAGACCTCAAGGAGAGATGACACTTTGTTGCAAAAGGCTGCAGGGGTATGCTTGTTTCGTCTACTGACTGGGGGTCTATACAAAATGACCATGCGCAGATGCTTACTAGCTGACAACGAAGAAATGGTCAAGTCAGTGTACTCAAAAGAATGGTTATACTTTGGCTTTTTATTACGGTGTGAATCAGAAATGAGATCGAGATGCGGCTGCAGAGTATGCGGTAGAACAGAATTGAAAGAATGCGTGATATAAGCATTAATTTTGACAATAACTCACCCTGGACAAGCCACAAAGTGTACTTCAGCTGGATAGTTCATCTTGTAAAAAAAAAACCCAACTAGTTCAAATAGATTTAGTTCTCTTTAAAAGTATTGCTCCACGAATACCTTTAACGAATTGAGAGTTTTTCCCGTCAGTATGTTGATTCAAGAGTCATGGAACCCCGATGATAAGGCCTTTTTTAATGTCGAAAAACAACTTTGGCGAAAGTATGAAGGAAATCGGACATATTGTAAGAAGTTGTGAATCTAGGAAGAGCCTGACTACTAGCACTGAATTCTGATCAAATTGGCATTCAAGAGCAACTTTATTGGCCCGAAATGAAGTACGGAATTGGCATTATCTTTGGGTGCCATGCATAAACAAGACAATATTCGTTAAATTTTATCGTATATCATTGAGTTACAGAGACAGAAAACAAATCTATTCGAATAATAAATGTTTGCGGAGAGACAATAGATGATAATTTGTGTATTTTATTGTAATTCTCAGGAATAATAAGATTAATCGATCGATTTGCTATGATAAAGCAATGCTGACAACTACTGTCTCTTTCCCCCAGGCCTTTCTCCAGATAATGCTGAAAATGAATGTCTAATTTGTTTTTCATATTTACAGGATGGAGCACACTACGACGCATGCCACAGAGCTGCATGCCTACAATTTCTTTTCTTTCTTTTTTTTCAAAATATCGACCATTGTGTGGTATTCCCGTTCCTATAGTTTGTCAAACGATATAGATATGATATATTTAATGGTTTCATATTCCGACAGTCAACTTATTTTCACCTTCCCATTCACCCTGGAAGTAATTGCACGTTTGGTGTTGAGGTACGGTGCGCATGCGCAGGGTCGTACGTGCGTTGACCCATATTCTCCATTGCCGGTATCGCACAGTGCACGGAATTCCAGAATATCATCAAAATTCCAGGGGAAAATACCGGTTATATACATATCAATGTAAGTTGTGAGTGGGTAAAACGTAATGATGTATTATTGAGCAGTATTTTGGGTGAAGACAATTGTGAAATATAATATTATTATGTGAAATTTCGTGTTCTTTATTCCCTACGATATTTCAAGTTTTACGTTCACGGTCGAGCTCTTATCCACGACCATATCTAGATTGTGGTCCCACCGCTTGGTTTACATGTCTTTGACTTTGTTCACTTGAAACGTGTCTGGAAATTGTTTGAAACTCTTCGTCGAACCCGTCCCCCTATTTTCTTTTGAATAAACGCGTAACCAAGCTGATCAGGTAGATACTGAAATTTCATTCACATTATGATACCATGGTGCTATGATTATGATTTTGTAAAACTGTTTTCATCTTAAACTATCTAGGCCTAGGGCCAGGCCACCAGCTTCAAACTCCATAGGCCGTGTGTACGAAGTAAGGCAGAACGGCCTATAATTTCAAATACGCATAACTATTTAATTTGCGTAAATTAAATGAAATCACTTGCAGGCCATCTTCCTTGCACTAATTGGAATATGATTCGCAAATTAAAATGAAAGACATAATCTTTTACTCACAATTCTAAGTAGGCCTAGTTTTGCTAATCAGGTTTCACCGCTCGTCAGATTTCTAACCTCAGGAAATTTTCGTGTAAAAGTTCGTAGCTCCCCCTAGCCCTTATTTGACACGTAACGGGGAGGACGATAGTTGGCTCAGCGAAAGAAGTGCCGATAGCATGTTTGTAAACATACAGGCTGTGCACACAATATTATTTGTGCTTAAATGTTGTTACGATTTATAATTTAGAAATAAATGACAAAATCTCATTAAGTTGGCAGTTTTATTTATTTATATTCAATGACACACGTAAATGTTCATTATAACCTGGGTACAATGTTTTTATTTTTTGTCTGCTACAAAACTTGACATATGAGCTTCTACAAATTACGAGCTTAATAATGCCATCAGACTTTGATAAAGACTAGTCACGGTGGAAATTTCTTTTCGTATGCTAATACGGTCATTCGACGTGTAAACATAGCGGAGAGCAGACGCTAATACATAAGCTGAACGGGAATAAATCTTGGATTTTCTCCTAATGAATTGGTAAGCTGATATTATTTTTAAGGTTTGGGGGGCATGGAATTAATGTATGAATCTTGGGAAGACTTTAAAACAGTCCAAGAATTCATGGTTTTGAAGTCACCACAATTTATGTGCACAATATCCACAATTCCCTATGGACCTGAACATGTGTATATATACAGCAAGTATATTACACATGTAGCAGGTATGGGCCAGGCTAAGCATGCTAAGAAAATTCGTGAAAAACTAGTTTCAACTTTCAGAGACATTCACACTTTACGGGCACTGGCACTGTATGTTGGCTTGGAGTTCAGTCTAATTCGAACAGTCTGGAGCCTGGAGGGATAGGCGGGAGAGTGGCGAACACCGTGGTCCGGAAGATAGAATTTTGTGGGGCGCGTTTCTCAACACGATTACAACTCTAACCTCAGCTCTAAATGCTGGAACTGCTCGGACCCTGTCGTTCTCGATCAATCGGACGATCCGTGAGAACAATAGTCACTCATGGAAAGCTGAGTTGCGTAATTAGGACTGTGAAAAGTGAATAAATTTGCGTTCTATGATAACATTTCTGCTGCATTTTGTCAGAATTTGTTAAACATAAAATCAGCTGTGGCGTTTGCTTGTTTAACATCACTCTATTGAAGGCGAGATTCGTGAAAAAGATTACAAAGATTACAAATATTTCAAAATGTTGAGTATCATTCGAGCATTCCGTAGATCAGAGAGCTAGTCTAAGCAATCCAACATTTTAAGAATGGAATGTTTGCGTAGACTATCATTTACATGTAACTTTCAAGACAAATGACCAAAATGGAAAGCATTAAAGAAAATCGATAAATTGATTTAACAAAAGAAAATGAGAAAATAATAGTGCTCCAATCTTCATGAAAATGATGCGTTATACATCAAACCATAGACTAATCAACATTTTAAACAATACTTCACCCCATATTTAACAAAATCATAATTCTTTCAACCTGACATTTTATCAATTACATGTATCGCGGAGTTTCATGAGAAAGGCTATCAGTTTGCCTGAAAATTCTGATCCGGTATCAATACACGAGATGTCACTGATATCCGACTTATCATTCTCTTTGAGAATCGGTTTACTTTAGCATCATTGGCGCTAACGTGAGTTCTAAATCAGATGTCGCTGGCATTCTAATGCAGAAACAGGCCCGTGGATGATATTTGTTGAAGCTTGTTTAGGAGTTGTAGATTGACATGTTTGAGGTAGACAGGAATAAACGTCTCATTCAGGGCACTAAACAACATAAAAAGAGTGAAACTGAAGGCACAATCACAGGCATCACCACTGCACAAAAAACAAAAAGCAAAATTATCTATCAAAATTACCTCCGCCCAAGTCAACATCGAAATCACAAGATATTTTTAGCTGATTCACTAAGAAAAGATGGTCGCGGAAATTAGATTAAAATGTACCGAAATGATGGACTCATTTCAAGTTTTCAGGGGAGTATGAAGTTCAGCTGTGTAAGTTTTGTAAATTTGTATGATCCTATATGTAGCTTGTCAGTTCATGAAAAGTTGCTTCATTCCTCACAAAAAAATAATACATAAGCTTTAAAAATATAGCATTGCAAACACACGTTTTGTTGCTACATGTTCATACACATCATATGAAGAAAAAACAAAATGTGTAGATAACATTATTCATTGATTATTTTGAAATTCATTAAAATAAGTGAGCTAATTTCTTTTCTGGTTTATTCATCACTGGCTGTACAGCACCATGACTGACATCAAGGAGGTCCTCGACAACTACAAGACGGCTCCCTTTGACGCCCGCTTCCCCAACCAGAACCAGACCAAGAACTGCTGGCAAAACTACGTGGACTTCCACCGGTGCCAGAAGATCAAGGGAGAGGACTTTGAGCCATGCGAGTACTTCAGGAGAGTCTACAAGTCACTATGCCCCATCGCCTGGGTGAGACACTCAGCTATCAGATTTCTTCTTGTTATGGCATCTCTCGATAAAAAAGAGCGCGAATACGATGGGATTTTGTTACAGCAAGACATCTCTGATCTCTCTTGGTTCAAATTAAGACACACTCAAACCTATAGTGCCATTACCTGCTTACAATGAGTGATAATGGGATTTTGTTCAGACGAGCTTATTCCATAGGCCCTATGATAAAGGAAAAGAAATGCGTCATCTAGTAATGAGGAAGGAGATGCACAATTAATCCATAATTTTGATATAACAGTACTTGCATGCACTGCATTTGATACAATCTGCTCCCATAGGTTCCATTTTCATGATTAAGAGACATACAAATGTACATGATCATAAAGCTCTTTCCCCTCAGTATTATACCCAGTCACTAGATACATAAGTGACAAAGAAAAGCATAGGAAATTTGTCCTCTAATAATGAGGAAGGAGATACACAAACAATACATAATTTTACTATCATGAAGAAAAAGCAATAAAAGTACTTGCATGCACTGCAATTGATACAATCTGCTCCCATACGGTAATTTCCATTTTCATGACTAAGAGACATACAATGTACATGTACACTTCAGCTCAAAAGAAGTGGCATAGGGAAAGGGAAAATGGGAAGGACCTGGTATATTATGTCCAGTTCAGCATGAAACATGATGCTTTTTAGGCTAAAGCATCATGTTTTATGCTGAACTGGACAAAATACAGCTTACTCTCGATACAACGAGCACGGATATAACGAGGTTTCGTTATAACGAGGTTTCGTTATAACGAGAGAAATCTCTCGGTCCCAAAAGTTTCTACATGCAAACCTATGGTGCACCACGTCGCTTACAACGAGCACGGTTATAACGAGATTTCGTTATAGCGAGCTTATTCTGTTGACCCCAAGACAAAGAAAAACATAACAATTGCGTTCCGTTACAACGAGGAAGGAAAAATCGAGGGCGAGCTAGTCGAAAACAATCTTCTCAAAAGATTGAAAACACATGAGAACGGCACCGCAATGGGCCATACACACATCTCGTAATACACGTCCACGCAACGCGAGCATGTGCACATTTTCTGATACACTGTGTAGGCCCTACAAAAAGTGCTCCTTCGTACAGCGTGCGGGCGTACATTGAAAGCACATGGTTTGCAAGTCCGATCCCATCACGGCAATCAAAGATACGGCGCGTGCTGAATTGGGGGTGTGTCTGATGAGCAGCGATTGATTGGGTTTCTTCACAAAAACAAATGTGATCTCGGACGGGTGAAGTATATTTCACACACTAAAATATGACAAAGAAAGAATTAAAGAGATAATAAAATATTATTCTTTGAATTAGAATGCTGCTGGAAATCCAAATTACGATATAAAATGGAATTTAAGTATGCAGTGGCAGCGTTAATCTTCTACATGAAACCCCCTCATAATAATTTTGGAATGACCCACAAAGAAAGTGCCGATTATATAGGTGTTGCTACGTCGTCGCAAGCCTATCAGACGAGCGAGACGATCTTGTCTAAAAAACCTTCCCCTCATTTCCCGGCCGTGCTGCCTGTTGCGCCGCCCGTTCTCTTGTTTGTCCAAACAACTAAACCGCATGTTTTCTTGTCTAGAAGATTACGATGCCAACTTATTTTGACCAGTTTATTGACTGCAAAATAATACCCATCGTATTGGGAATGGTCTAAATTCATTTAATGCAATCAGCTATTAAAAAAGCAAGAATATATCAAGGTCGCATGCCGTGTTGAGCAAAAATAAATCTCCTTTTCAGTTTTAAAACGCACGTTTCCAATCTCCCTTTTCGGTTTGATAACGCACGTTTCCAAGACGGCTATGGATATCAAAACATAGAAAAACACAAAAAATACACAAGCACACATACATGTATTTCAATGTATTTTATTGTTTTTTATCCTGTTTGGATACAACGAGGTTTCGTTATAATGAGGAAAAAGCCCTGGTCCCGACAACCTCGTTATATCGAGAGTAAGCTGTATACAGCGGTTTAAAACTGCGGCTCCTTCCCTTTCTTCCCTTTCCCTTTCCCTATGCCAACTCATTTAAGCTGTAGTGTACATTTATCAAGCTCTTTCCTACCAGTATTACACCCAGTCAATGGATAGATCTCAAGCTTGAACGTAATGTGTGCACCATCTCCACTCCCAGGCAAGAAGCTGGCCATGCCTGCTGCCATTTGCACTAGCATTGTCACTGACTCAAATATTTGATTGGCATCGTTCATGTACCAATCCCTCATTTCGGGTTCTCCTGGAAGAAAATAATTTGAAAACTCTTACTGTAAGAGCACATCGCTAATGAATATGAATACATGTAAGTGCGAATATGATTTATTAGCGTTAATCATTGCTTCGTTTTTCAGTGACAATTTTAATTGATTATAGAACATATTCTGCTTGTTCTGAATGATTTATTATTACATGTAAATATGTTGTAAATTACTCATACTCTAGGTTTCATTATAAGATATTACATGCATAATACATGATGATTACATTTTGTCGAAGTTTGGATTTCTGAAGAATTGAAAATGAATTTTAACTTAATTAACATTTTTTTTTATTTTCTCCCTTCTTGTTTGTCTTCCACTATTTATATTCCTTCTCTCTTTATACTCACTCTGTCTTTACCTCTTCACTCACTCTCCACCGTCTCTCTTTCCACTCCATCCTATCTCTTCCCTCTCTTTCTCATCCCCCCCCCTTCCTCTCACTCTCATACTCCCTCTCTCTGTATCCCCCCACCCCCTCCCTTGCTCATCCCTTTCCCATAATAAATACTCTTTCTTCTCTTACACCACCCCCCCTCCCCCCGTGTCCTTTTCTTCTTCACATGGAAAATGATCTGTGCTCACACCATCCTTCTTTCCTTCTTCTATCCCTGTGCTTCATCCTTTTACAATCTTCCATCCATACTATCTGTCCCCCGTATCCCCTTCACAACCCTCATCCATCGATCCCCTGCAGGTTGAAAACTGGGATGGACAGCGAGACGAGGGGACCTTCGCATCCAAGATTTGATGTGCGACCTAGTCACCTAGCTGTAGATACCGTCAAAATGTTTATATTGTGTTACCTCACATGCACTTTCCATGTGGCTATAAATGCAGTGAGCTCAATGTTTGCAGCCCATCACAGGCAACCTGCAGTGAAACTTTAAATCAGAGAGAAACCTCACACCATTTCAGCAGAAAAAAATTCTTCTAAAGAAGCTGTATATTAAACATATTTTTGTTCTGATTTTCCAGAAATTACACGAATAAAACACAGCAATATCTTTGCATTTCATCATTGTGATGTTTGCATAGTATAGCAGTGGTATCAAACCATTGTGATAAAGTGCTTAAACAAATGATGAAAATGATACATAAACTGTAATGCAGACTATGTGAAGATTAGTTCACATGTGAAGTGTTTCAGAGTTGAATTTCAGAATTGTCAATTCTCCTTGCAGCAAAAAGCTAATGAATCATCTCTCGTTCGCTTTACAATTTGTGTACCTTCATCCAAATTCCTTCACAGTTATATACCTTCTGCTGCTCACCATTAAGTGATACATTTGAATATGTATATAAACTGTGAAGAAAGTAGGCATATGACCAATTGGAAACTCTGCAGGCATTTGTGTGCATTTTTGTGTGGATTGTATGAGATTTAAATTATCAAGAACATTGTTGAAAAATTGAAGAAGAAAAGAAGAGTTGAAATGTATTTCATTAAATTTTAGACTCTGAAAAATACTGTTATACATTGCATCTTTGTTGTATTGACTTCTTGCTTCATGATATATTTGGTTACCTACTGGTGATATTTATGTTCCCATATAAGACATGGTAGCCCATTTGCAAAAGTCATAAAACTCAGCAGTAGTCCCTCATTATGAGGTGTATCAAATTTCACATCGATCATAGCTTTATGAACCTTTTCAGGAATAGTGAATAACCATCCTTGTTTGCATTTGAAAATCTCCATTTTCATAGCAACTATAGTGTACATTCATATACCATATTGCACTGCACAGTATATTAATGCTGTGCCAGTAGCGTCAGTGTACAGTATTACACACAGCAGCGATGTGTGTTGTTACGGTCTCCATTCTCTATGGTAAGGGAACTGCTCCTTCCATTTTTCATGTTTTTTACAACAACAAAATTTGACCCTCTATAGGGGTACCCTGTCTTATAAGGCATTTATTTTAGTATACATGCACTTTCTACACATTCAAACCTTATCACAGTTTGGTTATACATGTATCAATTTCTTCCAAAATTTTAACTTCTTATTCACTTTCCCAGAAATATTTATCTGAAAATAACTTGTGAACAGTACCGCAAGCTTTGACAGGTTAGTTTGAAGAGGAAAGCATGAGTCTTTAGACTGCAAAAAATACATAAATTCTGGAAAGCATGTTACATGTATCAGTACATGTATACCATTTGCACAAATACAGTGTATGTTGTGTGTCTGTGTCTGTGTCTGTCTGTGTGTGTGTGTGGGTGTGTGTGTTTGTAGTGAAGTATGTTTGTGTGTATGTATGTTAAGTATGTCTGTACATGTACATTCCTTGTATCTTGTTCTTTCATATATTTTTGTTGCAGAGCTGCTGAGACATACAATACTTATAGTACATGATAATATCTTACATAATATGGAATATATGTATCCATCATGCTTTCTTTCGTAAAACTAGAATTTTGCTGATAGGACTGTTATGATTCAAGAGCAAATTTATCTTAAGAACTTTAAAATTAGTGGAACAGATTGACAGGATGTTGAAGGAAATTGGAACAATTGATACATGAACATGCTGATAAATTCATAGATTCTGTATGTACCCGGTAAAATTCTTGTGAAATACTGGACTATTGGCACATTAAAGAGATAAATACATTTTTTTTCTTCTGAATTTTAAATCGACATAACCTGCATCGAAACTATCCCTCTCATTTTGTGCATACAGCTCTTATAGCTGTATAATTTTGTGGTATACCGCCCCCTCTCGTCAGCTACATGATGAGCGTTTTGCTAGCCCAAAACATAAAGTGGTGTAAAATACGAACTTCCTTCAGAATTAAGGAACTAGAAAGCATTAACTTACACATTAATATTTGTGTAGAGTCGTCTAACAATAAAGTCTCGAACTAGTCCTCCGGACCACTGTTCTTATGTGTTGAACGTCAATGGTGTCAGTTTGGAATCAGCTATGGTTATAAAAACAGTTTAAGCTTTACTGGGATAACTCAAAAAACTGCACAGTACAATTTAGTCAAACCTCTGTAAAAATACCACCCTTCGGTTGCTGTTTTGTTCTTACCTTGGGCCAATGGAAGTTGTGAATACATTACGAAAATGGTTTATTGGACACCATGAATGAAGTCATTTGTGTTTAAAAATCTTACTCACTCGCCCTGTGAGTGTACTTTAAATCGAAGTTAGGGAAGTGGTTCTATGGGTACATTGTCTCGTTTACGCGTGGTACACAAGCACAAAGACAATCCATTATAGAGTACGTCGCTTCAGGATGTGTTTATGGAAGGATATGAAGCAATTTTCTTTCTTTGAACCCATGTGCCACGCCGCTGAAAAGTTAAGTGTTTTCAACAGATGCTGTTCAGATGTTTGAACAATTATGAACATGATTGTGCGGCAACGGCTTCTCATGCAGAGAGAACAAAAGAAATGTACAATTTAGACTTGTTAGATCGGAAGTTAAATAGTCAAAGATTTTAGAGGTCAAAGGTGAATGAACATTGCCAAACTTGGCTAAACATGGCAAAATAGAATATGATATTTTCATTTTACATAGGAATTCAATGGTACATTGCCCACCAAACATACAAGTTTTCTGAGAATATATCTAAATGGAGCTAGCAACGAGGCGGAGGCATATTTATCGACTGCGTGCCAGTCGAATTGCTCAATTTTTTTCATGGATCTCCTTTTATTGAAACCAACACAATATCAGGGTGAACTATCCCTTTAACGAACAGATGGTCTTTATAGAAGGGTGGCATTACATGCAAACTCTCATGGGTATCGGGTTGAGAAGGGAAAATGAACATCGTTCCCTTCCTTCTCCACTTCTACGAACCTTCTGCAGACAGGAAACCACATACATCCTTAATTTGGTCAAAATATTTCATGTACATGTATATGGAAAAGAAAACATTTCCTCTAACTTGAGCTCAAGGCTGTTCGGCAGATTTTTTGCAGGTCAGAAAATTTTGTACAAACCGTAGCCTAGTACTAGGCTGTGAGGGCACAACCTAGTCTGTTAACAACTATGTCTGGTAATACAGACTAGGCCCCGTTTCCTCTGACTGCCCTGGACTCCCCTCTTCCTCACCTCTCCAAAGGAGAGTCCAGGGCAGTCAGAGGGATTAGGGCCTCGTTATGAACTTACGCTTCTTTGAATATCTTACCCGATCATTCTCAGTTTTTGATATATCATGTACAGGTCTTGTGTACTTCTTGTGAACTGCATTTGATATATATGTGTACAAGTTAAAGTCAAGAACATAAATGATCAGAGAAAAGTATTGAAGAATAGCATTGGAACTGATTGCAACATATTGTGATTCTTTGCTTTTGGTGATGTTTCAAATTTGTTGTTACAAAGTTAAAAAGATATAGAACTTCAAAGCTATTAATCATATATTTCTCTCTATATCATATTGCACTGATATTAAACAAATAATCAACGTTGGTGAAGGTGATGGGATGAACTATCACTTCCGAGGCGATCTGGATGTAGCTATCTTTCCGAAGCGCAGCTGAGGAAAGATAGCGTATACATTCAGATCGCCGAGGAAGTGATAGTTCGTCTCATTGCCTGAAACCAAAAGTTGATTATTTGATTTATATTCCACATCTGAAACCAACTATCTATACCAAAAATGACAATTTGACGTACAAAAGTAATGTTTACTTCTCTACCTAACCCCGAGCCGCTGCCATGGGGAACACGCGTTAGGATGCGCGTTAATTAGGACGCGCATTAGGACGCGCATTAGGACGCGCGTTTAATTAGGACGCGCATTAGGACGCGCGTTTGGACGCCTTATTTGGAGCTGATAGTCCGAGTGTAACGCACTTTTATTTCGCGAGTACTCAAAATATTAATCACGCATTAGGACTGTGAGGAGTGAAGAGATCAGCGAAACCAAAAAGTACTATCACCTAGAGTGTAACGAACTTTTATTCTCAGGTGATCTGATAGGAAAAACTACGCCTCATCACGTGATCAACTCTTGACCAATGATATAGCAACATTCTTAGTATGTGGAATATAAACTCTATTATATTCCACATACTAAGAATGTTGCTATATGATTGGTCAAGAGTTGATCACGTGATGACGCGTAGTTTTTCCTATCAGATCACCTGAGAATAAAAGTTCGTTACACTCTAGGTGATAGTACTTTTTGGTTTCGCTGATCTCTTCACTCCTCACAGTCCTAATGCGTGATTAATATTTTGAGTACGCGCGAAATAAAAGTGCGTTACACTCGTACTATCAGCTCACTCTAACGCGTCCAAACGCGCGTCATAATGCGCGTCCTAATTAAACGCGCGTCATAATGCGCGTCCTAATTAACGCGCATCCTAACGCGTGTTCCCCATGGCAGCGGCTCGGGGCTAGGTAGAGAAGTGAACATTACTTTTTTTACGTCAAATTGTCATTTTTGGTATAGATAGTTGGTTTCAGATGTGGAATATAAATCAAATAATCAACTTTTGGTTTCAGGCAATGAGACGAACTATCACTTCCTCGGCGATCTGAATGTATACGCTATCTTTCCTCAGCTGCGCTTCGGAAAGATAGCTACATCCAGATCGCCTCGGAAGTGATAGTTCATCCCATCACCTTCAACAACGATGATTATTTGTTTAATAACTGTGAGGTGGCAAATTATCTTTGATGCGTTCTTTTGTGCAAAGCCACGAGACAATGTCCCATATATATATTTGTTCATATATTCAGCACTTTTTGGAAATTATGGCTAAAAAAGAATACACACCTTTCTTCTCCACCCCACCCCTTTTTCAAAAGCAAAACGCATGATTTAATGCGCAGTTTTCTTCACAAAGTGCCACAAATCAATAATTATGTTCACGGGGTGAATACTTCATGTTTACTTCTAAATTGTGGATACTAGGATTCCAGTCGCCTGATATTCAAAATAATATGATGAATACAAATAAGCAAGAAAAGTGGAGGCCGTATTATACTTCTTCCTTAATATCCCGTTATTATCCATAAACCAAGCGGATAGCCCGGTGGACGGTGTCGCTGCCCGGCTAGTCTATGTTCTAGACGTATTTTATCAGCCCGAATTCGTATACACATCGCGCGACGAAACTCAACGTGACGATATCGAGTGATCGCGCGATCGCCGAGAATTGCCAGCCCGACAAGCAGAAGATCGCATGTTCAAAACGCGCATGATCTTCTTCTTATTTGTTTTTTATTCGAATATAATGATCAATAAATCGTATTGAAATGATACTTTCACTTGACCTAATTTCACCTTATTCCGATTGACGTCTGTGATTTCCTTCCGAGGCAAAGGCATTAGACAATCGCTATATTTAGCCATCACTGGAAAGGCGGTCCAGCAGCGCTCCGCTGGATGTGAGAAATAGCCTAGGTACTAGGCTGTGAGGTGCATGGACACAACCCAGTCTGTCAACTACTATGTCTGGTAACACAGACTACGTCCTAGTGACGTCATAGCTCCGAGGAGCAAGGATGGGATTGGGGCATAGTCTGTGTTATCAAACGTAGTTGTTAACAGACTGGGCTGTGTCCATGCACCTCACAGCATAGTACCTTGGCTAAGTGAGAAACGGTGCGAGCGGTCCACATGAAGGGCGGCAGACCGAAGGGTCAGGGGGCACCCCTCCCCCCATCCTATGACTGAACTAAGAGACTTCAAGTCGCGGAGGACAACGCTCCCCAGTTAAGGGGGGGGGGGGGGTAGGGGATGATAAAAAGCCCGCACCCCCTCCCCCCCCCCTCTCCCCAACGGATGGTAGAAAATGTATGTACCCCCACCCCTCTCAATAAAAAAAAAACGCTCGCTTCCCATCATTTATTCATGATTATGAACAGCGAATGATCCGTTTCCGTTTGAACGAAACTTCAGGCTGTTTCTCCCATGGGTGCTGTATGTGCGTGTAGGAGGGGGGGGGGGGGTATGCACTTACCAATTATAATAATTTTTACAAGAAGCGGATCTTATTGAAGGATAGGAAAATATAAAACGCATTTGTGGCTGCTTCTTTTCGAGCTTCATATGCTTGATGTCAGGAAAAGAATAACCCGAACCTTAATCTGAGAACACATCCTATATTGCAGGTGCTCGTTCGGTATTCATGAGGATCGTTTTGGATTTTCGGTGGGTAAATCACCCTACATGAATAAAAGTTAAAATTCTGTAGGCTCGTGCCATCCTTCACATCCTTCACATGACACCGGATATATGACTTGATCTGATTACCCTTATATGGTCCACGAGCAAGAATATTTAATAAAAGACTAAAGGGAAAGTGAAAACGGAAAGAATATTTCCTCGAAAACTCCGGAAATGTCGCAGGATCGTTTCCATTTCTACGTAAACATGGTAGGCGTATTCGTTTGGCCTAAACTATACGCTGGGACACGTCATGTTACGTACTGTGTACATGGTCGCACCATTTCCAAATGTATAAATAAAGGCTCTCTACTGAACATGTAGCATTCCTCTGGCTGGGTCAATGAGTGAGAGTTGCTTTCCTACCATTCCTCCTTACCGCTGATTCGTGCCGAGACCGTACTGTCTACAGTAACTTCGTTCGGAGTGTGTGAACTACCTGTCAAGCAGTATGGAATCGATCTTACTTTTGGCCAGCGTTGTGATGGCTGCATTCCTGTGTGTCGCACAAGGTGATTATGTTTCTGAAAGCTTTTGAAATAACGATAAAGATTCTGTTAAAATTATCATGGAACTGTGTTGATTCCAACATCGAACACAACATCAAATAAGATATGGTTACACTTCTATGATTTGTTAAAGAATTAATTTGAATTTAGCTAATAATTGTTGTTGGTGAACTTCTTATCTCTCTATTAATAGTCTGTTTTTCATGTTCTTAATGATTTAACAGGTACCCACTTCCATTAACTTTTATATCTCTCGTGCAGGTCAGTCTCTCTCTCTCTCTCTCTCTCTCTCTCTCTCTCTCTCTCTCTCTTTCTCTCTTTTTTTCTCCTTAGTCATGTTCTCCCCACCCCACCCCCGTTTTCACTCCTCTTCTACTATCTCTCTTCCAGTGTCTCCCCTTTCTCTCCTACCAAGTACTTCCCTCTCTGTTTCTGTTTCCCAACCCTCCCTCCCTACCCACTCTCTTTCTCTCGCGTTGTTGTCCCCCTTCCCGCCCCCTCCTCTCCCTCCTCCTATCCTTCTCTCTTTTCCTACTGCTCACTTCTCTCTTTAGTACCTCTCCCTCTCTGTCTCTGTCTCCCAATGTGTCTATTCCTCCCTCTTACTTCCATACATGATACATGTTCATCTTTACCAAGTAACCTCGCGGAAATGTTTAAATTCATTTGTACATACATGTATATAGACAAATTGAACGTTTGTGTACGGCCGATAATCCCTGATATATTTCCCTGGTTATGTGAATGGTGATTATCATTACACGAACAATAATACCAATAATCATGGTGATAATTGCAAAACTAATAGTAACAACAAAGAAATATTTAATTTATCCAGGGTATCCCCAATAGTGTGGCCGCACAACTAAGATTTTCCCTTTTTATACTTTTATACATTTTGATAGCGTTGTCCCTCTGAAATCACAATCGTCATCATTTCATTATTAGTTTTGAAATTGTTTTCATTAATTAAAATTTCTCTTACCACATCTTTCATTTTTATATTTTTGTTTATACTAAACATGTGTCATGTTTCCTCTTACTTCATTTTGGAAAACTCTTCTTTGATTAAATTAATAAAAACATCTTTAAACCGATGCAACATGAAATCACGTTTCAATATCGATACCTCCCATCATTGTAATCAATTATTTCTGTGTCAAGTGTAGTTAATCAAATGGGGAAAACACCTAGCCCTTTGAGATACAATCTTTAATAATTTCCCACTTACATCCTTTCATAAAAGTCGAGTTTGACAGTTTGATAAATTGTTCACTTCCTTTCTAGTTTAAATTTCCCTCTTTTTCACAATGCAGGTAGGCCGATGCGTGCCTCCGATCTAGCCGATCTTCAGAAGCCTCTGGATATCGGTAGGGAAAACACCTTCTTTGACGATATCGATACATTTTTGGATCGTCGAGCAGACGATGATCAGAAGCAGTGGGATGAAAAGGAGCTACAAGCCTTGGGCAAAACAACCCCATCTTCAGCTGAAGTCCCAACCCCCGTCCCAGTGTCGTTTTGGAGTTCAGCTAGCTCTTCAATAATTGGCTGCTTGTCTTCCTACGTCCATGACGTCTCCAGGGACCTATTTTCACTATCGTCAACAGCAGTTGATTCCAGCGAATTGTCGGTCTTTTCTGGATCGGGGTCGGAGTCGGGGTTGGAGTCAGCGTCGGATTCGCCATTTGTACCATCCTTATAAGTTATCTTCTGATCTCAGCAGCATGATTGATCTATGGGGGAGAATTGTTTGATCAAGACCTCAAATCGCTCCTAGCTCCCATCAATTTTAAAGGACTCGGATTTCAGAGACTTTATTTGTTTTACTATAAGAGCTCTTTTATCAAAGAAGATAAAATCACAATAAATCTTAACGTCGATTTTAATTTAAGATCAATTTAGATCAAAAATCAATATCAAGGCAAAATTAATGTCGACAATCAAAAATAGATGTTAAGCTAAGATTGTGCTAAATAGATCGTAAGATCGATTTCAGTGTATTCTTTTCTGCGTGTATTAACATTAGCGTATGCAGTGGGTTTACAAAGCTATAGTTAGCACAGCAGAACGTTACATACCAGGGATGTGTTATGGAAGGATATGAAGCAACTTTCTTCCTTTGAACCCATGTGCCAAGCCGCTGAAAGGTTATGTGTTCTCAACAGGTGCTGTTCAGGTGTTTGAACAATTATGAAAATGATTGTGTGGCAACGGCTTCTCAGAGAGAACAAAGGAAATGTACAGTCTCATTTCGCTTGTCCCGTTCTGTTAATAGCATTAATACTTCCATGAGCATAACAGGTATCAGCAAATACAAATAAACAATTTTTTCAAGTAAAATATCTCTGTTTCACGCAAACACACACACACACGCCGTTAATGATAATACACAGCTTAATATATCATTTTGAGAGTGGTTGAATCCCCCAAATGCACAAGTTGTCGGAAAGTGAAGAAATTGGCCAATTTTGTAAGTAATACAATTAGCTTATATGTCCGATTTTTAATGATTCCTCAATACTTTTCGAAATAAAAGCAGAGTAAAGGATCTGTCATTATTTGCCGTTAACTTCCTTAAAGTTTGCAAACAAATTTGTCAAAAACAAAACCTGTACAGACAAATGGGAAATTAAAGATTTTTCTTTTCAAGTTGACATCAGCTAAATGCCGGCACGGCACATGGAACATCAAAGCATTGTCATGATCATGGAATGCTTTTGACATTCATGAGCACGCTTTAGAACCCATACAGATGTTTGAATATATTATGCTCGAGTTTCTACTCCTTCGTAACACCT
The DNA here is from genome assembly GCA_963669155.1 of Arbacia lixula. Lineage (NCBI taxonomy): Eukaryota > Metazoa > Echinodermata > Echinoidea > Arbacioida > Arbaciidae > Arbacia > Arbacia lixula. The sequence goes on along the minus strand of OZ022579.1, from coordinate 23,260,032 downwards.
CCCTGTTACATACCGTACACCAGTAAGAGGAAATAAAAAGCAATCCCACAAGAAATTTTATCCGTCCAAACTTCTTTACCCAAATACGGTCACAAATACCTGAATTAGATATTAGGAATATGTTCACTTTAATTTGAAATTATTTTGAATTTGCTCATAAATAAAAAAAATATAAAATGTGACATCGTTATCATAATCTGCTAGCTAACGTTGTTTGATGAGTAAAATTCATGGACATGATTACAAACTGTTATTCTAAAACAATGTAACACTATACAGTTTGAAAACATGGAATTGTTGAATATCTGGAATGAAGACATTCACAACTTAAAGTGTATTTTTTGTAAAAATGTATGTAAATGATTTGGAAATGCAAATGACATGAATAGCGTGTAAAAATCTACTTCTGTATAGTCTGAAATATTCTGAACTGAGCATATGGAGCTGAATTGTTATATTTGTATTAGACATGGATACAGCATATTTGTTAATAAATGATTGATTTAATTTTGATATAAAGTAGATAACAGAAGTTCAATAAACACCGTTGGTGTGTATGTCCATGGATGTGTGTGTGATGATGTGAGCGTGCATGATAAACTTGTATGCGTGTGCATGCGTGCTGCGTGTGTGTGTGTGTGTGTGTGTGTGTGTGTGTGTGTGTGTGTGAGTGTCTGCTAGTGTGTGTGTGCGTGTGTCTGTTTGTGTGTGTGTGTGTGTTACGTGTGTGAGATAAAAAGATATGTATATATATATATATATATGTATATATATAGAGAGAGAGAGAGTGTGTGTGTGTGTGTGTGCGTGTGTGTGTGTGTGTGTGTGTGTGTGTGTGTGTGTGTGTGTGTGTGCGTGCGTGTGTGTGTGTGTATGTGTGTGTGCGTGTTTATAAGGGCCTACATCCGGGGACAATTTTGTGTTTGTGACACTCTAACCAGGAACGCTCGACAAGTGGGGACGTCCCCGGACCATATCTCCTGTCCAATCAATTCCTCATCACATTTTAAACAAGTTTCATTTAGTCAATGCATATTTTGGAAAAAGTCCACTTCGGGCCAATTAAACTGCAATTGTGTGTGTAGTAGGGGGTAGGAAGCGTCCCCAGTTAGCGGATTATGCTCACGTTTTATGTTTATTATGTCCGTAAAGGGCCCCGGTTAGTGGATTAAATTCAAAATTTCGAGTCTATAACATCGCGCACACACACGTCCCCACTTTGGGGGTAAAAAGATAAATGAGTCCCCTCATTGACACACTACAAGATTGGGTGTGCGTGTATGTGTGTGTGTAAAAATGTCCCTTTGATCGGTACTACACTTATTAAGGGCATAAAAGAACCTGTATATTTTGACGTCATAAAAAAGTTCGCGCGTGGTAATGCATTTACGCACTCGTTACTGTAGAAACGCTTAATAATCAACAAAAGGTCCGTAACTCAGTGATTATTGTTTTAATCTTCTATGAGATCACTGCGCTTTGCAATTTCTCTGGATTTACTCTAAATTCTGTGAATTTATCAGCGGATTTGATCCCCCAAAATGGGCTGCATACATTCTAAAGTGCTCCCTCTACCCTTAGGGATGGGTGTGGACACCGGGGGTGGGGCCCGGGGGAAACCAGGGCGTTGGTATTCTCTTCTGAGGGGGCTTAAGCATCTCGTCTCTCGCAGACACCGAGTAAGAACATGCCATTTTTATCATGCATCGACGTAAATTTAACCAATATAAGTCATACACAGTGTTTGATATGATTTTAATTTCATTTCATTCCAATTATTTTCACAACTTTAGTCACATTTCATATACTATTGGTAAGAATAACATGAATCACACAGATTAAAAATTGAGAAAGCCTAGGTTTATGTGATGAATCTTTCGTTACCAATGGTTACCGGCGCAAACTTTAAATGGGACCCTCTGCATCTTATTTTCGTATAACGAACGAGTATGTTCATAGTGTTCCCCCAGAATTCACTAATGCTTATATATTATTATACCAGGTGTCAAAACAAACTTTTGACACTGTCATGACTGTAGAAATATGATTAAAATAATTTACAACTCGAATGAAGCTGAAATTTACACATCATAAAGTCAAAGGATGTAATTCTTTTTAGAAACAGGTCAGGCTCAGTGACATGTCATGAATTGATAGTCTTGAATTAGATAGTATTGCTTTTGGCCAAATTTGAACCCAAGGGTTTTGTGTGGGTCAGATAAACAATTTAGAGAACAACAATACCCGTTGCGCGTCACATTCTTAATGTCATTAGCAACTGTCACTACCGGTGTAAATTCATGTCGCTGCTGGTATAAAATACCTTGTGGATCGACATGTGTGGTGCACAATCGCATTGTTGTGTTCTGAATGATTAATCTGATAAAAAATGTCAACAAAATCGATATCCATCCCTTTGAACAAGGTTTGAATCCGTCACTCAATATTCATATATATTGCAGCTGCTCTTAACAATATGACGCATACTCGATTGTGTTATGTCCACCTAGGTTTTACAATATGTCATGCATATTCCTATATGCATGCATACATTTCAGTTTTCGCTGATGAACTCTGAATTTTGTCACTAACAGTGCTTGTTATGTAGTTAATGAGAACGAGCGAACACGAAATTTGATACTTTTCTACATGAAAATACTAGAGGGAAGAAAACATACTTGTCAGTATCGTTTATTTATGATTAGGTCTTGCCCAAGCAGTACGACGACGACATCGACCAACCGTCGACGTCGTACCAGAGAGACGAGACCGTGAATGCCCAAGAGTTTCTTTTTTACGGTAAGCATAGTTCACACGTTATTCAATGATTATGTGCTTTGTTTCATATCACGTGTACCATGGAGAGCAGATAAATGTGAAATGAAACAGTAGTTATTATGTCATGCGATGTCGGCTATCACATTGAAGAGAGAAGTTTCAGAGGACAAACTTAATTTAAGGCCCGATCTCACTGCACTTACGGATGCAAAGAGGATGTAAAACGTAAAAAAAAAAAATCTTGCCATCCGCTGGAAAACACTATGCATTCGTTGTGTTCTCATCGCTTATATGTGTTTCACACGTTCTATCCTCCCAGTATTCGTGCACTGTGAATCCATCCACGCAAAACGTTTTGAGCTGCACACAACTTTTTAGAAGGGATAGGACAGATGAACTTCTCGCGGTGTACGATGTGAATCCGCGACAAATACGAGCAACAAACGTTCTATATCCGATATTATCCGTTGAACGCCCGCTGTATCCTCTTTGCATCCTTTGGGCATCCTTGCAACTCACATCCGCTACAGCTGAAAAGGGAACGAAGGGGGAAGGATAATATACATGGAACGTTTATACATCGTCAGTAGCACGGAAATAGAAAGGATGTAAGCGTATGCATCTCGTATATAAGAAAAATCAAAACGGATCAGACATTCACTTCCATCCGCTTTCATCCGCTAGGCTTCCGATAAACATCCGTTTAACATCGCCGCTACATACTTACCCACGTCAGTTTTTTCCGTTGTATTTCCGGCAATTTTCTCCATTTCTTGAGCGGATGAAATCGGATGGAGTCACCCGCGTAATTTTGTTCGTCCCCAGAGCGATTCAAGGCAGCTGTAGCCGCCACCTTGTCTGATGACTCAGAGTGTATCGATGACGACGTCCTCTGGCAGAATGACATGCACTGGTACTCGGTCAGGATGTCGATGCTGTGCGCGAGGACGGAGACCACCAAGGGGGCCGACACCATCGCCAATGGTGCGTCTTCGCAGAATGTTATCGTAGCTGTGCTGAGAGTGACTTTCATATAGAGGGAGATATCATGGTGAAAGAGGTCTGGAGATTGAGAGAGAGAGAGAGAGAGAGAGAGAGAGAGAGAGAGAGAGAGAGAGACAGACAGACAGACAGACAGACAGACAGACGCACAGAGAGAGGCAGAGACAGAAGGGGGGAGAAAGAGAGAGAGAGAGAGAGAGAGAGAGAGAGAGAAAGGGAGAGAGGGAAGAGAGAGAGAGAGAGAGAGATAGAGAGAGAGAGAGAGAGAGAGAGAGAGAGAGAGAGAGAGAGAGAGAAAGAGAGAGAGAGAGAGAGAGAAACGGAAACTTGACCGATTTTTCGTAAAAATATATTTCTACTGAATGACAAAGCCGATAAATAAAGTGCGTCTATTCCTTATTTGATATCATATCAACCAGGATGATGCCAGGATTATGAGGAAACAAAATGAATCAAAAGCAAAGTTACATGCAATTTGAGAAACATGAGAAATTAGTAAAGTTATCACAATCATATATGCAATACGTACCATGCATCACTTGTTGCCGAATGGAATGAAAAAAAAGTAATTCAAATAGAATAGAGTGCAAATTTCGAAGGCTTTGTTCTAGAGATGATAAGAATATTCACAATCTCCCCGAACATTAAACCTGTTTAAAAGCCAAGTAATAGGATATAATTGGTTTGACTTTATCCTATATCCTTCACTCCCACCCCAACCCCCTCCCTCACCTCACCCCCATTCCAGGGAAATGAGAGAACAAGCTAAGCTTGTGGTCCACAAAACAAGTGGAGCTGTCCTCGTTCTGCTGACGGAAGCCATGATAGATGACGTCATATTTGAATCCCATGACGTCATAGACAAGGAGCCCAACCATCAGCGTTTTCTCGGCAGACAGAAGTATTACCATGAATACCTGACATGGTTTAAGGAACTCCGTGGTAAAATTGAAGGGCAGCCTGTCACAAGAGACTGCGTTACCTGGAGGTAAACACAATTATTTGAATATCCACAACCAACATCATAGTTAACATGGTTAACAAATGTATTCGTTCATAATGTGTAGTATGAATAAATAGAACACACAACATATACGACGATGTTACTTGAAAAAAATGTATGAGTAGGTCTTATAGAACATACCACTGACGCTATACCACGCACTGTAATCATTTCATTTAAAATGTGTTTGAAATGTTAATGTCTAATATCAAACGCCAGTGAGGTAATACACCGCGAATATCATGCAATATTTAATTTAATTGATGGAGTGTTGATGTGATTTGAATGAAAATGACAATTATGTAAATATTTTCAAATGATGATCTGTTTTTGTATCCCTTCCAAATTGTCTTTTAACGTGCAGGGTGTGAAACATCAATTACACCGGGCGAGCCTATATTGTCTCGTTCGACCATGGATCTGCGTAGTATTGCATTGTGTGACGTCAGCCTTGCTACGCGTTCATGTCCTTGACTGGTGCTGGATAACCAAGATGCCTTTTTGTCATGGTGGAATATGAAAGAGCCCAGAGTGGTGTCCGCGGGTATTTCCTGAGAGCTAGGTGGAATGCTCAAGAGGAAAAAGGTCCATGAACATGAAACGGTGCCTGCTCTGAAAGCAAAATACCGCTTGGTCAGGGCAGAGCACGGAGCAGCTACACGATGTTCCCTCAGGATTTCTAAAAAGTTAGGTGGAGAGCTGAAAAGAAAAAAAGATCCATGAACTGGGCACATGTTGCATATAGGTTTTCAATTATTGTGACTTACCATCAATGGTAACTTCCATGGTAACAGCCAATGAGCTCGCATTATTGCACCTGTTGCCATGGCAGTTACCATTGATGATAAGTTACAATGATTAAAAACATATATGCAACATAGCCCAGGATGGTACAATTTTCGGCCTAGCTAGATGTTCATAGTGTAAATCCTTGAATGATGCTTGAGTAGCCAGAATGTCCAATGGCCAAGGTGTAATATGAAATTGCAGCATGGTGTCCGTGTAGCATTTCTGAAGAGTTAAGTAAAAAGCTGAAGACAAAGAGGATCCGTTCATATAATGGTGCAATGAAATGCTTAGTTAAACACTCTTAGCGACAGTACTTGAATTGGTGCTGGGTCTGAACCCGGGGGTCTGAAACCAAGACGCCATTTGGCCAGGGCGGAATGTAAATTAGGAGCAATACCACGGTGTCCGTGTGGCATTTCTGAAGAGCTAAGTGGAAAGATGAAGATACAGCAGCAGGAGGAGGAGGAGGAGAGAGAATTGGTATGAAATAGACCAAGAAGACGAATATCCTAAGGGGCGGAGGACGCAAAGAAGGAGACGGGACAACTCTCTCAGCCGCGTCATGCTCAGTCAGTGGATTCGCGATAATGTGGGGTGATTCTGACGAAGCCATGAAACGCGTCCATTAACACTTTGTGTGCCACGTGTGCCTCTTTCACAATTAATACACACAAATCCCATAGAGCAGTAATTTATCTCGCACAGAAACTTAAGGTGATCTGCAGCAGCACGTCAGACAACAGCCAAGAAATTGCCAAAAACCACGTGACCATTCACACGGGTCTGTCTCCAAGGGAATTTTGCTCTATGTTTACAGGGACTTTTCCCTTCACGAGACCTTCATTGTGATACCTAATGCCAAACGACTAGCAAGGGATACGGACTAGTATGGCGGTGATGATGACCGAACCACTTTAAACGCCGAAATCTGATGTATTTATTCGTTATCAAAGGATTTCAACAATGTAAAAAAAGTATCATTATGCATATTAAAAACTTCATTGCTAAGTTATTGGGGGTTTTTTTCAGTCATCTTGTCTTGCAGTTAGAGGGAGAAAGAGAAAACAGGGTGGTGGGGAGGGAAAGCGTGATGAGAATGAGGGTATATTGAGAAAGTGGGCGAGAAAATAGATAAAACAGATAATAGATAAATGTGATAGTGTTTGTGGCTTACTGCATAATATAATGGTATATCAGAGCGAGAGAGAGGGAGAAAAGAAAAGAGAGAGAGGGAAAGAGAGGGGGGAGAGGGAGAGAGAGAGAGAGAGAGAGAGAGGAGAGAGGGGGGAGAGAGGGGGGAGCTCAGATGGAGATGGACTGGGAGAAAGAGAGAAGGGAGAGGGAGAGAGAGAGAGAGAGAGAGAGAGAGAGATAGAGAGAGGGGGATACAGGCAGATAGAGGTAAAAAAATCTGACATAAAAGGAGTGAGAGAAGGTATTGTTAACATACTATGTGCTGGCCTCCTGTTGAGCATTTGGCCTTGTCTCTACTCTGGAGATATCGAACACCAATAAATTCACTGCATAGGATTTACTTAGAATCTTTGAACAATATTGTAATAACGTCAACATGGTCATACAATAATAGACTCATAGGCCGGTATTCTGAAGTCGGGTTTAACTAAGCCGGGACTAAATTTAGACTCGAGTTTAGTTAGTCCGGGCTTAAACCCGACTTCGGGTTTAAGTCATTTTTATGATCCTGAAGGTCGGGTTTAGGTCGAGACTAGTTAAACCCGAGTCTAACTTTAGACTCGACTTTAACTTCCATGGTGATGCTGTCTGCTTCACCAACGCATGCGCACTAGGCAATTTCAGCATAATTTCTGCTAGGTTCAGTACTGCGCAGGCTCAGTTGCGCGCTTAATGCTGTAAACGATAGCGACAATTCACGTAAGAAAGTTACATTAAATGGATGAATATTCCATGATTATGATCATGTTAGAAAGGCAGAAGGTGAAAATTTTAAAGTTTTGTTTAATTCGAGGTACGTGAAAAGGAAGTGTGTATTTTTGTTCAGTAAAATTGATTATATCTGCAAAAATGAATGATTAATGGTCCAAATACATCTTCATCACTCCCTTTCCGTCTCTATCGCTGCATGGTTGTCTCTCTACAATACACGGACATATGCACAAGTACACGCCCACACGCACTCGTATCGTTTTAGAATGACTCAAAGATTTGTTCCTTTAGATGAACTGTAACAGAAAACATATTCACCATTCACATTTCCTCCTCTCTTCATCTGTTTCGTGTTTCTCTTTTTAACATTGTTCGCCCTCTCCCTTTCTGCCGATGAATTCCACGTTCTCTCTGCCCCCCCCCCCCTTCTCTCTTTCTGTCACATTGTATGCCCTCTCGCTTTCCCACTCTAAATCTCCAAAATGTCATCATCATTATCATGGTATCAATCATTCACATTTGTATTTGGGAACATTCCCTCTCTTCTAAGATAGGCTACTAATGGAACAAGTTCTTCTGAAAAAATTGAATTCCTCTTGAAAACATTTTTACAATATATTTCTTTTAAATATTTATTTCGAGAATGACCTTTACAATTTTGGAACTTATATCATAATAATAATTATTATTATTATTAGCCAAATCGTGTCATTGCATGTAATCACAACACATATACATTGTTAAATGATAACTGTTACCAATGTACCACTACTCTGTGCCAGCTGCCCTAGCGTCATAGCAAGGCAAAATCCTTGCACAACGCTTGTCAAAAATTAAAAAGTCTACCAGTACCAGCAGCAGTTCTAGTGATGTGTTTACCAGGTATGCTCAGTAACACGTACTACAAGCCAGTTTGGTAGTCAGGAAAATGTTAAAACCAAAAATAATAGTGCTTCAATCTTTAAGTGAATGAATATCCCTCCAATCATAACTAACACATTATCTAAGCCTCTTTCCATACTGATGGAACCACATGTCAAGTGTAATGTATAATTCTCCACCTGGCTGTAACAATGATGAACATAATTTGTAAATACGTACCCTACGAACTAGCATACCCACTCTTACTTCCCTTGGTGATACATATATACATACGAGACAAATTTAAAAGAGAGGGGGCAATAATAAATAAATTGATAAATATCAGGTATACCAGTATCTGATTCAGAACAATAATATTTCGGCATATGAAAACGACAAGAAATTAATCTTAAGTCTTATATTTACTTACATTGTGCAAGTTAAAATAGAAGCACAGTGTACATGCATTATAGAGAAAGGGATAGAAGGAAAGAGAGGGCAAGGGAAAGAGGAGAGGAGAGGAAGAGAGAAATGTATTAAGATAGAGAAGAGAAAACATTTAAAGATAAAATATTAAAAGAGAAAAAGGGAGAGAGATTAACAAAATACAGCTATCCTGATATCTAACCCAAGCATTGCTAATAATTAGGGATTGTATAGATGCAATACAAGTTGTTTCAAAAACACATTTTACACCTTTGATGAATAATACCTTCAAAGATCAATTTTGATTTAAATTGATATTTACAGATTGTAAAACGGAGGGATATCAAATTGTATTGGTGCATTTTTTGTGAAATGTTGTGAACTGATGTTCTTGCAATAATCCTTTAAATTTTTAATCAGATTGTTTCTTTATTACATTTGTACAACTCAGACAATAAAGTCAAAACAGAACGTTATTTTGCTGAGCACACCTGCCAATCCACAGCTTATCAGCCAGACAGGGGCAAAATCAATTATCCTTTATTTCTGGTAACATGTGCTACAGAAAGAATATACTTCACTTACTTCATCATTATTGAAAATATGATTATAAATTTCCTTTCCAGAGTCATAAATAGCTAATGTTTTTTGTGACATGCCAGCGTACGGTTGATTGATATGCATGATGCACAAAAAGTTTTGCTCTGTCTAAATTAATCATTTGCTAGACACAAATGTTACAGTCTTCAATAATCAAACATGTTTAATGTTGATTTTTAACAGCTAGATGTCAGTAAATAGTTCATATCATAATAGAAGCACTATTGATATCAGAAAAAGGGGCGAGCAAAAGGGACAGAGAATCAGGGAGCAAAAACAAAAGACATCAAAATTAGAGAGGAACTAAAATCTGTGTGTCTCAGCAGTCCAAATGTCCGCCCAACAGCAATGTTGATGTGCATGATTGCTTCTCTGCTCAGCAGGATTTGCTGGTTGAAGAAGGGGTATCATCAATGGTTGCTGACAAGTATAACTGAATGAAAGATATAAACATAAAAAGGAACATGGATAAATCAATGTGAGATTACAGGCTTTGAGCGAGAGGAAATTTACTTTACATAATTTAGTTACCTTTGGGATAATAAAAATCACATGTTATTTGTAATCATTGAGAAGATGCACTGCCACTATATCAAGTGACACCTGGCTTGATTTGGTACAACAAAATAAATAATTACATTTACAAAAGCAATATTCAACATAAGGAACTAGAGAAATTTGACTCGATGGATAAATGGATGGACATTCTGAAAACTTACCCCTACCCTGGCAGCCCTTTTGCATCCAAGCCATACAAATACGTGCCACTGATGTTTTGAATGAATCATGTTTCTTATCTTTGATTCATGCTGTGTATATATTGAAATGCCAGACATATAACGATGATGACAATAATAATTTAATGTTGGGGGTATGGAGAGGAATGACATACACAGAAATAATGAAACGCTTCATCATGCACTTATTTGCCTACCAGATTCTGATTGTATTTCATATTATAAAATCACTGAATAGTAACATTGACACATGTTCTATAAAAACAGAAACACCTGTTCAGATAAAATCTCAGACCAACTAACCTCCAACAACTTGGACTTTCTCCTTTTGGCCACTGCTTGAGGGTTGATTCCCAAAACTTCCTTGAATTATGACTGCAATCTGGCTGGATGTAAAGTTTGCTATTCATCCATATGCATCAATGGCTTACATCTGCAAAAAACAAATTCAAGCACAATGATATTCTTCGATTCAATAATAAATCAATACTATAAAACATGAGTAACCAATATTATGCACTGTCAGAGAACTGTTTCTTCACTTGACTTTTCAAGAAAAGTTTTAAAAACTCTTTGCTTACATTTGAAATATCCAGTTTCTTAGCAATGATAGTCTACATTCATATGCTATATTGCACTGGTCAGCAGGGTTCTCCACGCATCATGCAGCACAAAGAGCCATAATGTGCAAAATTGCTGTTTTTGGATCTAATTGTACACTACAGAAACCAAATATATAGCAATTATAATTCGGGTCAGAAACAAATTCAAGTTCTGTCTATCACTTTGCGTGATTTTTTTTTTTACCTGCAACTGGGCTACCCTACATTTAACATGGATGAAGACTGAGCTGCCCCTGATAAGGAAGAATCATTTAATTTTATTTCACTGAAATGAATATCAACCTATATTCTCTGTTACTTCTGTGTCGACTCATATCATATTTTTTTATTTCCATACCTGAGTACACATGCTCTGTCTAAGGTTGAAATCACTTCTGGGAAACTTGGAGTACGCCCTCCTTCAAAAATTGAAGTTGCAAATCCTGCATCTGCTTTGGCATGCTCCGAACGTTGCTTGACCAACACTGATGAAACATCCAGCATGATGGGAGACAGGGATGGCTGTAACATACACGCATCATCGCCATGATGAATCTGAGTGGAAAATCATTATCACATGGCTATAATAATGAGCAATACGATGCAACAGCACAACTGCACATGATTAGATGATGAAAGAAATAAACAAAAGTATGGTAGGTCTACATCAGTGAAGCGGACAAAATGGAATGAGGGAAAATTAAGGGTGGTGGGGGGGGGGGAGAAAGAAACAAAGGTGCACGAAAACTGCATCATGCATGCGGGCCTTAAAATATTTTTTAGCTAAATATTGCAAACTGTACATTTTTATGTGTGCCACAGTCCGCAGCCAGCGGTTTGGTGCATGGTGCCAATCACAATCACAATGCAAATAGACTAAACATGGCCTATAGCTTACATGTGTACAAATGCCAACAATCAACATCATCGAAAGTTTAAAAGTTAGTCTACATCTACCTCTGATCTGAAAAAAAAATATCTGTGCCTGTTTGGCTCAATCTGCAGTTCGTCGGTTATCAATATCATGCAAAGAGGATGGTCTCTAATTTAGAAGTGTGCAATTATGTCACTATATCGTTCTTTCCTTCTAATAATTTCTTCATCAAACTGCAAAATTTGCGATAAGTGAAAATCGCCGCCGACCTCCTTGCACAGAAAAAGTAACCCTTGCCTTGCGCTTGGCCTAGACTCTAGTCAAGTACTAAGTAGTTGATTATACCAATCTAATTTTTAAAACACAAACAATTTAGCTCGTGGCTTCTTCTTCAAACTATTTCTAGAATTGATAAATATTTAATTTCACTATAAAAGTTACTGAGAAATTGCAGTTTACGTGTAATTTCATGTTTACGGGCACAACTAGATGTCTACGACATTTGTCTTAGTTACGTGAAGAGACAAGGCCCTTTGTTTTGCACTACCTTAGAGCAACACCGATTAAATGGTATGGGACCATTATGAAATGAGGCTTGCGACTGTGTGCACATAATCGATTCGACCACTGCACAAAATACACAAAAAATAATAGTTAAAATCAACAATCTTCAATAAGAAAAAAAGAAAACATTACACAATTAAGTTGATTCTCAAACAACGTTAAGAACTAGTTGAATTCTCATAACAGAAGGACTTAAAACTACGGATAAAGTCATTGCTCTACTCACCAGCGGGCCTGTAAATCAAACGGCATTTGCGTCAGCTGAGACTAATTAGCATGTTAGTCCGGACTTAAACTACCCCTCGCTCGGGTTTAACTTTAGGCGGGACTTTAGACCCGACTTCGGGTTTAACTTTGCTTAAACCCGACTTCAGAATACCAAAATCGTTAAAACGGACTTCGGGTTTAAAGTTAGACTCGACTTAGACCTGAAGTCGGGTTTAACTTTGCTTAAACCCGACTTCAGAATACCGGCCATACAGGTCCAAGAATAGAAACAACGAATATCTCTTTAAAATCTCCTCTAAAATTTGTGTTTTTCTTTATATGCGTAGTTATGTTTGAATAAAACTTATACAGCACACACAGAAGTAGACAAAATAGTTGGAATCAAATCATAGTATTGATGCGAAAAGCACCGAATGCTTTGTAAGGAAATGGATATATTTCATACCCCCCCCCCCCCCCCCCACCACCACCACCACCACCACCACCACGAATTACCCTTCATCCCATCTCATACAACCATCGCCGTGATAATCACTTCAGCGCAACCAACCCATCCTCATATTTATTTTGTCCCATCTCTTCCTTCCGTTCACCTACCCCTCTATCCATCTGCCTATGTATACAACTATCAATACATTAAATCAATCGATCGATTTATCTCAATGTCGTTCGAATTGTCTACCTCTTTCTCTCCCACCTTTTTTTTTCTTCATTTTTTGATTTATATATCTTTATATTCCATAAACTAAGAATGTTGCTATATGATTGGTCAAGAGTTGATCACGTGATGAGGCGTAGTTTTCCTATCAGATCACCTGAGAATAAAAGTTCGTTACACTCTAGGTGATAGTACTTCTGGATTTCGCTGATCTCTTCACTCCTCACAGTCCTAATGCGTGATTAATATTTTGAGTACGCGCGAAATAAAAGTGCGTTACACTCGGACTATCACTTGACATCTAACACGTCCTAACGCGCGTCCTAATGCGCGTCCTAATACGCGTCCTAATACGCGTCCTAATGCGCGTCCTAATGCGCGTTCTAACGCGTGTTCCCCATGGCAGCGGCTCGGGGTTATGGAGATAAGTAAACATTACCTTTTTACGTCAAATTGTCATTTTTGGTATAGATATTTGGTTTCAGATGTGGAATATAAAGCAAATAATCAACTTTTGGTTTCATGCAATGAGACGAGCTATCACTTCCTCGGCGATCTGAATGTATACGCTATCTTTCCTCAGCTGCGCTTCGGAAAGATAGCTACATCCAGATCGCCTCGGAAGTGATAGTTCGTCCCATCACCCTCACCAACGCTGATTATTTGCTTACTTTCTTTCTATCTGCATATCTTTAGCTGACTATCTGGGCTTGGCAATTAATTTATCTCTCGATCGATTGGTTCATCCATTTAAATGCAAATATTTCGATTGATGAAACTGTCCCTCTGACTCTCTCTTTCTCCTCATCTCCCCCCCCCCCTCTCCCTCTCTCTCCATCTTTCTTTCTTTCTCTCTCTCTCTTTCTCGCTCCCTCTCTTACTCCCTATCTGTGTATGTGCATTTGTATCCATTCCTCGAGTCTCTCTATCATGTATCATTACTCCCTCGTTCTCTCTCCCTCTCTCTCTGTCATGTCTGTCTGTCTAAATCTCTGTCTGTCGCACGCTCTCTCCCTCTCTCTCACTCCTCCCCCCGCCTCTCTCTCTCTCTCCCTCTCTTTCTCTCTCTGTCTGTCTAAATCTCTGTCTTTCTCATTCTCCCTCCCTCTCTCTCTCGCTCCTCCCCCCCCCCTCTCTCTCTCTCTCTCTCTCTCTCTCTCTCTCTCTCTCACACACACACACACATACACACTCTCTCTCTCTCTGTTTCTCACCACTTATATCATTTCCTCTAGTCTCTTCTTCCCCCTGTCTTACTACACTCTTCCTAAGTTTCCCCCTGACTAAACTGACCGCCTCCTCGTCCATGACATGCCCGAACTTCTACATTTCGGTAATCTTTTAATCGGGTCATCACCATGGCTACCGTTGTGATTGGTAGCCTTCAAAGTCCCGCCGCATTCAGGAAACAATCGGATAATCTAATTGTAATAATTTCTGCTTTTCCCATCGCCGTGATGATGTTCGGTATCTTGTCTTCATATAACTTATACCCGATAAGATGTTCTGACAGGAAACAGTGGAGTATATTTTGTGTTGGAATTAGTCGAATCACTTCCAAGAACATCATGTTTTCTTACAATCCTAAGCAGGGAACGTGTCCTCTTTTGACGATCGTTTCTATGGGCGTTCTGCTTGTTTCTCTTAACTACGGAGAAGGTAAGAAATCAAAACATGTTAATTCTATCTTGAGTTTTCTATTATGGGATACATGTCATCTCTGTGAGCGTGTACACCTAATGTGGGTGGAAGTTGTGATGAGAGAAAGTGTGTCTTGAGACACGATATTACATTTTCTAGAAATGTTTTTCGTGTCTTTCTCTTCTTGAAAAGAACCTCTTTCTCCCTTGTAATCGATATTTTGAAAATAGAGATACATGTACTTGCTTTACATTTAAGGGTAATTTTATTTAATGTCTTTCCCTTCTCGAAAAAGCTCTTCCTTGGAATCAATATTTTTTTAGAATGTAATTATTTTCAATTATATCCATAGTGGCAAAATTGTCTTCTAATGAAAATATTTTGCATTAACCACAAATTAAAAAGCTCTTTGAATGTTTAATGTCATCAAACCTTCGGATTGCTGCCATTGTATTCTCTAAAAGAACAAAATATACTATTTTTTGTGTTTTAGATTAGAGAGATTTTTGCAAGTTCCTCCATTTCAGCACAGCTTTCATCTCATATTATGAACAAAATGATACATATCTATCATAAATAAGCCAGCGATAGGATAAAAAATATTCACCACAAGCATGACAAGTTTTTTTTCTTGCCAACTTAATCATGTTTCTTTTACTGTATACTTTCAATTGAAATACTTTTGTATTATCATTGGAATTGAAATATCATTATCGTAAATTGTATTAAAGTGCTTTGTTAAATGATGAGATAAATATAAGTTTGTTTCACTGGTATGGAAATTATGCTTATGAAGGAAGATTTTCGTTTTCATTATTGATTGAATTGCAATTGATTAGGAGACATGTTGCTGAAAAGCCGCTAATTCACTTTCATCGGGTTTGCTTGAACTCGGAGAGACTTTCTGTCCTTGCAGGTGGTTCTGTAAAAATGAATAACCTTTTTTATGTTGATCTCGACAGGACGACCATTTGCTTTTGATATCGGAAATGAACGGCCAGCCTACACCGGAAAGACGAGCGATGACGTCATCAGCTATTTACGACGTACGAACATTGAAAGGCGCAACGTCGGGACCTCCGTGATGGCAGGGAGATCTATTGGCTTGAAACAAGCCAGCGAGACACATCTGACAGGTGCCCATCAGCTACCCCTCTCAGTGAAGCTGCGTAAGGGCATCGTGAAGAACCTCAGCCAACGACAGTGGAATCAAGGATCGGTCGAGACTAATCCGAGATTAAAAGTTTCCAAAAGCGATTGCGAGACGAAACCCGATGTTCCGAAACCTGCAGGGAAAGGAACAGCACCAAACACTCCTTTCATCCGGTCTGCCGCCTCGATCTCGAGTTCGGCGACCTTTCTCATCGATTCGTCGTTTCTCGCTCACGAGCAATACGTTAATAGTGAGTTGGGATCCGGTTCGGGCGTAGGATCGGAATTCGTCGGACAGAGATCGGAACTTCCCTCGGGATCGTATTTCGTCGGGCAGGGATCGGATTTTCACTCGAGATCGGATTTCGTCGGGCGGGGATCGGATTTTCACTCGAGATCGGATTTCGTCGGGCGGGGATCGGATTTTCCGTTGAGATCAGATTTCGTCGGGCGGGGATCGGATTTTCCGTCGGGATCGCAATTCGGAATGACGTCATTCAAATGGGGCTCACGGGGCCTGGAATCATCCTCTATGCCTCCGTCCGCTGTAGGAACAGACTCAGGCGGATATCACTATGTCACATCGTCATCATTACCAAATGTTTATACCGAAACAACAACTGAGAGCAACGTACCAGACTCACAATCTCAGATACCATCTGACCGACCACGTCAAAGCATCGCCGTATTGGGGACGGATGGTGAGGAAATCGACCCGGCGAACGTGTTCGTCCAAGCCTTTATGCAGGAGTCGTCATCATCATCATCATTACCATCAACGTCATCAGTATCATCATCGAATGTTGATCCCGAAAAAACACAATCTGACCATCTACGTCAAAGCATTGCCATATTGGGGACGGGTGGTGAGGAAATCGACCCTGAAAACGTGTTCGTGCAAACCTTTGTGCAGGAGTCGTCATCATCTTTGGTCACGTGCTACTACTATATGTCTTCGTCCGTCTTGGGATCAGCAAGTGACTCGCGTTCCTTTGTAGATGAAAATAGAGAAGGATCGGGTTGGTTCGGGTCGGGAGGCGGATCCGAATCCGGGCTCGGGTCTGGCTCGGGTTCGGGATCTAACATCGGAGAGGAATCGGGATCCGAACTCGGAAGTGGGTCCGGTTCAGGTTTCGGAACTAACATTGGACAGGGGTCAGGCTCCGGATCTGGATCTGGATCTGGGTCAGAATTTGGATTTGTTCTAGGACTAGAGACGGGATCTGGGTCCAGATCTAGATCCAGATGGGAGAACTCAGAAAGAGACCTCATGCGCTATACCAGAATCCCTTTCTTGGATGACGAGAATGATGTAGGACTCGATCCCGTGACGTCGTATTCTAGTAACAAACAGCTCGACGGGATGCACAAGCTTATGTCGTCTGGATCAGAGGCAGGATCAGGGGGCGAATTACTCTCTCCTAAATCCCCAGCTGATGACGTCATCATTAGCATGGGGTCCGACCACAGGAGCAGCGATGTCAACCAGGCGGTCATCACTTCCCAGTCCATGCCATCCGTGGTCGAGTGCTACTTCTCGTACATCCCCGGGACCGGCTCGACGCAGGGATCGCAGTCCACATCGGAGTTGCTGGATTCGGGATCGCCTTCCCAAATGATGTCGAGATCCGACATCGACCTCGAGTCGGTATCAAGTCTTAGTGGAGACTCACTGGGATTTGAGGGTGGCTCGGGCGCGGGGAGTGATTTCATGAGGATCTTTCGTTGATCCAATTTCAACCAACTTAATTTCAGGGTGAACTATCCCATTAAAGATCGCTACACGAATGGATTCTTTTATTCTGCCCCGACGGGAAAACCATCGACAAAGTACCGGCGGCGACCGGCAGCGGGAAACCGCTCCCCTGTGAATGTGACATCATACGTGACAATCGTGTAAATTATGCATTTTATTGTACTAATGGTTTGTTATATAGAAAATTCGGAGCATGCGTTATTTATATAGTATCTACCTCTCAGTTAATCATAATAGCCCCGTTTACATTACATGTATATCCATTTTCATCGTCTCTGTCTCTGTCTCCATCTCTCTGTCTCTCTTTCCTGATGTCTCACGGCCTGTAAATCACTCACGTCTTATGATTATCTATCCTTCTGTACCCCCCCCCCCCCCGTCTCTCTCTCTCTCTCTCTCTCTCTCTCTCTCTCTCTCTCTCTCTCTCTCTCTCAATTCCTCTCTTTCTCTGTCTACCCATCCCTCTGTGTTTATCTCTCTCTCTCTCTCTCTCTCTCTCTCCGTCTCTCTCAGCACTGTCTTCCCATATCCCTTCCTCCATAATATTGTCTCCCTCTTCTTATTATTCTCTCTCTCTCTCTTTCTCTATCTATTCATCACTCTGCGTCTTTGACTCTCTCTCTCCGTCTCTCTCAGCACACGCTCTTTCCATATCCCTCTCCCCATATTGTTTTCTCTCTTCCTCTCCCTATTCCTCTCCCTCTCCTTCTCCCCCCCCCCTCTCTCTCTCTCTCTCTCTCTCTCTCTCTCTCTCTCTCTATCTCCCTCTCTCTCTCTCCCCTCTCTCCCTCTCTCTCTCCCTCTCTCTCTCGTCCCACATTTTCGATCTATTTTTTTGCTGTGTGGTATTCATTTACTATTCCATATAAGTGTATATACAAATGATTCCGGAAGCAACTAGAAAAACGCCACTGTAGTATGTTTTAAGGCTTGGAATGTCCCTACCGTGTGACTCAAGTTATGTTGCAGCTATATGGAAACACCTATTGTTACCTATTCATATATGTTTTTATTCACACGTAACAGACATGAATATTGTATACAGTGTAATTTGGTCTGGCACTCAAATAGTTGATATATTCCACACCGGCTGACTTAGTTTGCCTTTATCAAGTTCAATTCATTGTTTATTTTCCTTGACGCATGTCACATTGAATCGCACCAGTGATAGTATCAAATTAACTCCTTACGCTTTACGCCGACGTCACGTTTTAGTACAGGCACATCCAATAAGGGGCAGCATTCCGTAAAGACAGAGCGGGTTAAACATTTCAAGTAAAACAAACGAAAGATATACGGTCACAATGATTCCATGATATCTTCAAGGCGTTCCTTCCTGTTTCGTCATGATCATGCAATTTTTTTTTTTAATTTTCTTCGATAACGACAGGATTTGTTTTCTTCCTTATAGTTATTATCCATGTGTGTTTATGTCTATATTACCATGGTAACTGAGTGTTTTTATCATTGTTGACTTGGACAGAAGTACATGTACTTTCTTTCGGAGGTACAAAGCGAGCTTCTATTGAAAAAAGAGAAATCGTTTCGTTTCTCAATACCATTGGAATTAAAATGTATAACAATCAATACAGGTTCCAAGATTTGGTACTGAAAGGGTTAATATGGCTATTAACCTGTTGTGTGCCACCTGTGACTTTATTTGCATGTAATACACACAATATGGAGAAGCACTTTATCTGGCAGGGATAGGGTTAAGCACAATAAGACATGAGTCCTTATTTTCAAAGATTCAATAAGTGCCGCAATAACTTACTTAATGCACGAAACAGTAAAGTTGAATCTTATTGCAGATCGATGATAAAAAATTATAGCACCAACATTCATGATTCAGTTAATCAGTTCAATTCGTGTATTTATTTCATTTATTCCATAAGTACAGTAAAAAAGCACAGGCCTATAACTACATGTGTAACATAAACATAACGAATTAACACGATTCAAAACAAGTGAATATAGAACAAATTTAAGTTAATGGTTTCACCATACGTGCATGTTAAGTAACAGTAAACGAATACCAGTACGCCTCGACCAGTGACATGAAAGGTTAGGCACAACGGTTAAGAGAGAATGTACATGTACATGTTAATGTTCATTCCTAAGGTACATATTTTGTTTTGAGAGGATTAATAATTTGAGCTGTGTCTCAAACGAATTGTAAAATGAACTTATTGTTTAGGTCATCAGATATATTGAACTATTATAGATACAATGTTATAAGATTATAAGTGAAAGATATCCTAGAGAGATTAAAGAACTCAGAAACGATGTCTAGCCGTTACTCTGTGGAAGTATTCTGAGATATACCGAAGTCCAACACTAAAGCTAAGTCAATTTGCGTTCCGAAAACTGACTTTAAAGTAAAAAACTACACCAATATGTCAATCACAGGCATGGATTGTAAAAAACAACCTTTTTCAAGTCGAAATTTTAGTCGAAACCTTCAGTCGTTTTCAGAATACCACCCCAGATTTGAAAAAAAAAATTGTATCACAAGTGGATTTTTTTCGAAAGAAGTTGTAAGGACTGATGTAACGAATTAAAGA
This sequence comes from Arbacia lixula, assembly GCA_963669155.1. NCBI lineage: Eukaryota > Metazoa > Echinodermata > Echinoidea > Arbacioida > Arbaciidae > Arbacia > Arbacia lixula. The sequence goes on along the minus strand of OZ022579.1, from coordinate 23,239,892 downwards.
TTCCTCAATTACCAATGTGATAATTTTGTTCAGCAATCCGATTGCATCATGGTCATTGCACTAATACACAATAACATGAAATTCATGACAGACAAGCCGTCAATCAAATCATGATGGTTGTGTGACAAAATAATGTGCCCCTCTTCACAAGTTATTCACACAATATTTTTGTCCCCTTAGAGCAGCAGTTAAAGGGATAGTTCACTATGATGTACAGTTGATTTTTAACAAAAACAGAATCATGAAAGGAATATATATTAGTGAAGGTTTGACGAAAATCCGTCAAAGGATGAGAAAGTTATCGTTTAAAATTTTAAAATGAACATTTTATAACAAAAGTTGGACACGACAAAAATTATGGGAGAGCACCTCGCACGTGACGTCACGACATCCAAACGTTAAAATGTCATAACTTTCATATCATTTGACGGATTTCCATCAAACCTTCACTATTTTTTTTTCATTTTTCTGCTTTTATTGAAACCAACTTTACTTCAGGGTGGACTTTCCCTTTAAGTTGTAAACTTGAAGTCCCCACATGAAGGCCGCACGCATGTAATTCATATTGGAAGTATACTGAAATATCGTATAAGCATAACGAGTGATTATTTCTCCAGCGCATCACAATGGTTGAGCACAAGACAGGTCCTTGATTTAATTTAAGGACGCACAAGCCTTTCACCAAAAGTCACTTCGAAGGCCTACCGTTCATATTTTTACAAGGCAACTACAATTGAATAAGCTACATGTGAAGAAAATGTGTTTTTCTTGAACATACTCATTTCAATAGGCGCGTGGCCATACATTGTTACGATCACAAGATGGCGCTCCAATCAAGAATGCCTTCGGGCACATTGGAAAAATATTAGATGTTTTATGCTTACTCGTTGAATTATTATCGTTATGCAATATTGCGCATTAACTTTTTGTGTGTCACATGTATTTGTTACCAGCAATTCACTAAATTCCCGTATAGCTTGTTTGTTTCTGGAACACTGCTAAATGTGATTTTGCATGATGCTGATGATTCTTTATCAATGATCGCAATGAGGATCACAGAACTAAATTGCAAAACCTGTTTTATTGAAGGTCGAGCCTTACCAAACTGGAAATATTTTTATTTTGTTTGTTGTTTCATTTCGTCTCCTGCCTACACCAACAGCATTATAAGGATGTTATTATGTTCAAACCTGCGTTAACGTTTAACATTACCATTCGTTTCTCAACCGGAGTTGAAACCATTATTTTGATTCTCGATAGTGGCCAAAAAAAAAATATTTATTGAGCGTTGCCTGTTTGTTTCTGAATGTGTCGATCTCATATATGGAGCTCTATAATGATCTCTATGGACAAATAGTTTGGCGCCCTCTTAATTCGGTTGTTGGTGGAATGGGAATCGGGTGACAGTGTCGTAATGTGGCCGTTGCAGGCAGTGTGATATTTCATTCTCTGTGACTTAGCACTTTACACCTACAAGAGGCGGCTAAAGAGAGATACCTCTATACCTGATGGTGGTATAGAAGTCAAGTTCGCTTTTCCGGAACAGTGTCCAATATATATCCGGGAGGAATATGTTTATCTATGTGGGAGGTTTCTCGAGCAAGACTCCACAACCTTATGAATGGCATTGCTATTACAGTGCTAATCCCATAGTGCAGGACTCCACGCCCGTATGAATGGAAGTGTAATTAACGTGCTAGTCCTAGAAGGGAACTGATTGAAAGGCTTAAAGAGTCAGAGAGATAATGAGAGAGAGAGCTGAGGCTCACTACTTTACGTGTCTTAAATGCAGATTCTACAGGGGAAATTGGTTCTTACAGCCGTATCTGGAGGGGGGAGGGGGGGGGGGGATCAGGACAACAAGTTGTATGCATTTGGTATTATCTCGGTGACCATTGCCAATGGCATTTGGTGCTTAAGAGAGTGGCGCTAGCAACCCTTTATAACAAAGCTTTGATTGTCAAAAACCCTCTCAAGAATAGTAAATAAAAGAAGACCTCCGAGGAGAAGAGACGGACATATAGGCATGTAAAGCGCACTGGAGAGTGGATGAGTGTTTTGTGTGTGAAACTATTCATTATTCACGTAGATTAAGGTTCCTAAAGAAGAACAGTGTTTACACGGTAAAGTGGGAAAGCACTGAGATTTTTCTGGCGAGGATTTGTTGCGTTTATTACTAGTAGTTTGCAGGAAAAAAACCCTCCAAAATAGAGCTGTTTACCGTTATGAAAGGACTAGCTTTCGAAGGGGATGAAGAATGGTGACGCCATAGCTTATAAGACAAGCAGGGATGTGTTATGGAAGGAGAGGAAGCAACTTTCTTTCTTTGAACCCATGTGCCAAGCCGCTGAAAAGTTATGTTGTTCTCAACGGGTGCTGTTCAGGAGTTTGAACAATTATGAACATGATTGTGTGGCACCGGTTTCTCAGAGAGAACAAAAGAAATGTACAGTCTCATTTCGCTTGTCCCGTTCTGTTAATGACATTAATACTTCCATGAGCACAACAGGTATCAGCAAACACAAATAAACAAGTTTTTCAAGTAAAATATCTCTGCTTCTCGCAAACACACACAAACGCCGTTAATGATAACACACAGCTTAATATATCATTTTGAGGGTGGTTGAATCTCCCAAATGCACAAGTTGTCGGAAAGTGAAGAAACTGGTCAATTTTGTAATTAATACAAATAGCTTATATGCCCGATTTTTAGTGATTCCTCAATACTTTTCGAAACAAAAGAAGAGTATTAGGATCTGTCATTATCTGCCGTTAACTTCCTTATAGTTTGCAAACGAATTTGTCAAAAACAAAACGTCTACAGACAAATGGGAAATTAAAGCATGGACCTATCATGGATGGACTGCGCACGGATAGACTTCCTTTGATCTATGAGGTCCGCCGCCTCATAACAATTCAAGACATTCAGGTGTTTTAAACAATTAGCTGTATTTCTGATTAGGTAGTGCCTTCCTCTGAATAATAAAAGACAATCTGTTTTGAGAAGCATGTCAACCGTTCAGCCTTCGCTGGGAGCTCGTAGCTGATCTATTTACACACACTGTGAATTAGTTTTGGGGTGAGCGAAGGGAAATTTTGAAAAAAATTGTAGAAAGAATTTGGTCCGTAACTTTTCCGGACACCTCCGCACACGAAATTGAGATTGTTTCCATGAAAGATTAAACACTCAATAAACGATTTACAAGATATTTTTAAGGAAATATGATTCGGAAATGTGCGATATGGAGGCATTTCTCTGGCATGTTTTCTACAGTATTCTCCTTTTATCACAAAAACGAAGCAACAATATAATCTGAAATTCACAGAATCGTATCTTTATAAGATGTAATACTACTGCACATGCACTTCAGCTCATGAAGTGGTTCTGAAATCTTCTGCGCATACAGAATATATATTCCTCAAAATGCATCCTACATTTTGTCATGCTTGTTTGGCGGCGGATCTCCCTCGATCAAAGAGCCAAACGCGTCAAATATTCCATTGTGATCTCAATGCACGCGACCGCTGTAGGAATAAATTACACTTCGTGCTGACTCCATTCCTTACACCTCTCTGATTAAAGAAATTTCTTTTCAAGTTGACATCAGCTAAATGTCGGCTCAGCACATGGAACATCAAAGCATTGTCATGATTATGGAATTCTTTTGACATTCATGAGCACGCTTTAGAACCCATACAGATGTTTGAATGTATTATGCTCGAGTTTCTACTCCTTCCTTTAACACTTCCCTGAGACAAGTAATCATGAACCATTTGTGTGTATCAGATAATTAATTCAGAACACAACAATGGCCATTGTGCATCACACGTGCCAACCCGCAACTTCTTTTCTGCCAGAAGCATAATGCATTAATGACACTGTGATGGCAGTCGCTAGTGGATTAACATGTGTGAGACGCAATCATTGTTGTGTTCTGAATGATTATCTCATACACACACATTTTGAGGTCCAAATTTGTCAAAAAGGGAAAATGTCATAAAAATATTCAACGGATTATTACAAGAAAAGTAATCCACGAAATGTCACAAAATCTGTCTTTTAGAAAAACGTGACATCCCTTGACTTAATGATGCGTCAATTTCAGCTTCATTTGAATTGAAACTAATTTTTAATCATTTTTCAAAAGTGTCAACGGTGTTTTTAATACTTAGTATTGAATTGACAATTTTGGTTATGTACAGTATGTATTTTTTTCACGTCGTTCATACAATACGTTACGTATGGTATCACCAACGCTTGTTCGAGGTTTGTCCGAGTAGCAACAACTATAATAGAATCAGAGTACGTTCCATCTATTCAAACTCAATCACGAAATACAAGTGGATGTAATAACGTGTGACCAGGCAGTTAGGGTGGAACCCAGGCAGAACGGTTTATTGCCATTTGGTCCAATCCCAATGGTCCACTCACCATTTCGTCTACAAGGATACCGTTTTAGATTGAGATACTGGGTTAACTTATCAACAACTCTAATCAACACCATTAAGCCTACGTGTGTAAGCTTACGACTTGATTTCATGAGTGACCTTGTATAGTTCGTGTGAAGATAGAGCGCCAAGAGTAAACAAATGCATGGCCGTTACTCAAGGCACAGTCCAACGAATAACATAACGTCACGATTGAGATAATTAGAAAACAATTTGCATGATATAGATTAATTTGCTTAAAAATGTGCTGTCATTTTTAACTGTCAGTAGAAAGAACTTTTTTGCCCAAGATTATACATTTTGGTAAAGTAAGCTTTTTGGTTTAAATTATAGGTCTTTTGCAAAGGCTATATATCACGTGCAGTGGTACGTGTGTACGGCGAGTACGAGTATGACTTTTCTTGTACACCAGTACAAATTACACGCAGACAGTGAACTTCCCACCGGAACCCGGATCACGGACTTTTTTCTGTATTATTATGGCGCAGATTCGATTTGAAACTGCTGAGCGAAGATACTCTCGGCTGGATATAAAAGTATGCTAGTCATTCAAGCTTCTCAGCTCTGGATATGTCAGAAGGCAGCTTCTTTATGAACTGATTTTCAGCGGTTTTTCACCATGGCATCTTTTACGTTCGATCTGATCGTGCAAGCTTACTTCCTACCGCTCGTATTTGTTTGCACATTGTCGCCCGAACTTGCGGGCGGGTTCTCTCAGCGGGACGCAGCGAGCGGTTCTTCGGGAGAGCTTGTCCGGAGCCGTAGGTCGATCGAAGCTCAGCAGCAGCATGCCCTCGTTGCAGAGTTTCGTGATAAAACCTCTTTGCAGGAAACATGGAAACGAGAGGAGAAAATAAGAGATTTTTTTAAAAGAAAAGAGGAAGTAGCTGGAGATATACCAAATCCAGGTAAGTTGATAAGTGCACTTTATTCATATAAAATTATAAAACGTTTAAGTTGTGGGGTACTTTTTGGGGGGGCTTTGCTCTGTCCTATTTCGCTGGCTGTCCACACTAACCTTTTCTTAGACAATACAACAGTTGTCTTGTCAAGAAATTACTGATGTTTAATCCCAACTTGACTTTTCCCTGTTGAGCTAGTATAAACATCATATATATTTTTTTTGCTGCAACACAGTGCAACTTGGAAGTGTAAAATCAAATGGACCTTTATCATGTTTATTTGGGCTTTATGTATATTCCTAACTCCTACTTCTAACACCTACTAGTATAATTGGTTGCTGGTTATCCACACTAACTTTGTCTTCGACAATACAACAGTGGTCTTGTCAAGAAATGACTAATGTTAAATCTACTTGACTTTTCCCATTTTAGCTACTATAAACATCATATTTTGTTGTTGTTGCTGCAACACAGTGCAACTTGCAAGGGTAAAATCAAATAGCCCTTTATTTAGGCTTTACGTGTTGTTTATTTACCCATTGGCCCCTGACTGACCTGCCTGGCTGTGGATGCGTCTGCAGTGAGTCCTGCTTTAGAGGCAGGGCCTGTGCAGGGTAGCTCATTCACCAAAAGTTATGAAACTGAACAGTATAATTTTAAAACCTTTTCAGAAAAAGAGAAGAACTATTATTGTTTACATGTGTGTCATAGCGACCATGCCATGGTCTACAATTCGCAGACTGTATTGCAACACTCTGGCAGGGGTAGCCGCTTGCCTCAAAGCATCAATGAACGGTGCTAAAAATGGCAAAACTGATGGAGTGCGTTTGCATGTTGTGGTCTGCTTTGCCTAGTGATATAAAGTACTTTTAGGACGATCCGTCCAAAACCTCTTTGAAATGTACATATAACAATCAAATATGATTCTGCTTCAATTCTGTTGTGTTTTTTACACACAAAAAATATGTTACAAGGACTTCTGCAATAGGGCTACCCTGTCTTTAATGGCAGATTTATTTGTTTTCCTTGAGGTAATGTTTTTCATTGAAACCTGCAGGGCTCTACAAAAAAATTTTTTACCACTTGCCCTTTCGGGCAAGTGGTAAAAATATTTGCTTGCCCTGGAGGAAAAACTGCTTGCCCGTTTTTTTCTTATTTTAACCTTTGTTTTTCACTAATTCTTGCTAGACAACTTCTTTGCTGTTAAATTCGTCCAAAAAGTGATTTCTAGGTCTGCATTAACGTCCGTTTAGACACTATAGCCCCGGGACGGCTAGGCGGCTAGCTACCCGTGACTAGCCGCATAGCCGTAGGTTGTCATGGATACACTTAGTTATGAACTAGCGGCATGATCTCCCAGTTTCGAGCTTGTCAATACAGAAAACCTTAGAGTAATCAGCCCGATATTTCTGGGTAGGGTTCTTGGTAGATGTGCTAATGTTGCCGTTTCAAGTGTACTGATAGCGATCAAAATCATGGGCAAATCAATTAAATCATTGCTGCTCCACGGCAGGTATATGTGCTGAACTCATACAACAATCGCTTACACACGTTTTCACATTACAGTCCCATATGTAGTAATCCACGTATAAACGGTATGTGGGCGCGAGACACACAAATAAAGACAGCTGTTACGAAAAATTTCACATCGCGCATGCGCAGCATTCGCGATCGCAAGCCAGTGCTCTGGTAATGCGGGTATCGCTCATGCCCAGAATTTATTTTTCAGTTCAAGATGGCAGTGTCCACGGAACGGAGTTTCAGACGAATTTTCATGACAAAATCTCAGTGATCTCACTCCAATTTCGGCTGTGTTTGCCTGGTTTGACATGATACGAGACACATTCACATCAACTTTCTCGCATATGCGTAAGAACAATGTTATTTTCATATTTTTTGTTGAAAAATAACCACTTGCCCGGACGGGCAAGTGTCTTTGAGAAATGCTTGCCCGGGCGTCATTTTCACTTGCCCCGGGCAATCGGGCAAGTGGGTTTGCAGAGCCCTGACCTGTATTAAAGTAACCTGAACATAACCACAGGGAGTGGTACATCTTTAAAGATTGTCCGTCCCTTTTGCAAGCTTAAAATTTGAAATCGTCTATCTCGATCGTAAATTGAAGAAAGTGTGATTCAAGACCCTTTCTAAGAATATAGCATGTTGAAGCTTTCTGTAAAGGTAAAAAATTTCAGCCGTTAAATTTTAAACCGACTTTTTTCGTACTACGAAAAAAGTATTAGTCTTCGTTACAGTATCTATGTGGTTATTATGCATGTGTGAAATCCTAATTTTATGAGTAATAATTTATAATTTTATGAGTAATTACCAAACTATGGAGATGATTCCTTCTATAGAACAATTTTTTTCATAATGCGTTTTATAATTTAATAAACAGATTAATCAATAAAGCAGATACATGTATTTCAACACAAACTGCTAAGAGCCTGAGGCAAAGACTATTAATCAGACGTTGTTTATGTGCATTATTTGAATTTTACACTACGTATCAGTTTCAAATTCTGAATATACAACTTGCTAACACTTCTCTACATGTATATGTTTTGCCAATGTTTCGATGGTTTTGTGGTGATCTGCAAAAGGGACGGGCTGTCTTTAAGGCACCAGCTAATCCCCAGCTTAAATTGGTTATAACAAATAATTGACAAATGCAAACTTGTATTGTATTGAACACGATGCTTTAGCCTGAAAAAAAGATCATGTTTCATGCTGAACTGGACAAAATATACCGCAGTTTAAAACTGCAGCTCCTTCCCTTTCTTTCCTTTCCTTCTCCCTATGCCAATTCCTTTGAGCTGTAGTGTACATGTGCACTGTAAAGACGTATCATGGAAGAAACTGCACTGAGGACATGTTAAACGTTTACAGTACACTTTCTGTCAGAAGATTCCCAGGCTACAATTAAATCTAAGCCTGGAATTACCTGTGCACCGTCTGATAAGTGATGATGCTCCTTTTGTTATCACTCAAGGATTAATTACAGTACAGCTCAAAGGAAATGGCAAAGAGAAAGAAAAGTGCTTTTTAGGCTAATGCATCGTGTTTCATGCTGAAGTGGACAAAATATACAGCAGTTTAAAACTGCGGCTCCTTCCCTTTCTTCCCTTTCCCTTTGCCTATGATGCCAATTCCTTTGAGCTGTAGTGTACATGTATGTAGTGCTGACAGCAGTAGTGGTGAAGTACAAACTACAGTACAATGCAAAAGGAAGTGTTTATGCTTGTCAACTACTTCATACTCTCTAACTTAATGCTGAATTCGAATCACCCCCAAGTAGAGGTACATACTGTACACATAAGGTGCGTCTTCATTAGCCCGATCAGACGAAATAGCGAGCTATTTTGCTGATCTGGGGAACTAGCCTGAAGTTGCAATCGCGTCTTCATTAGCTCGAAACTCGGGATACGTAAGCTCGAGCTCGGGTTGCATAAATTATCCCGAGTTTCGCACATACCAGCAGTGTGCGACGGGAATAGGCCATGACCGCATGGCTTCGGTTGTGAGCTCGCATTCACGCACGTAATACGTAAACAATGCCTCGTGGGCGCTGATGCATGCCGGGATCGAGAAATTTTCAGGCCAATGAAGACGCTCCCAGCTAGCTCGTGATCTGGCTAGCTAACCCGATCAGAACAAGCTCGCTATTTTGCCCAGCTCGAGCTAATGAAGACGCCCCTATACAGTAGTTGTTACCCTTTTTTCAAACAAAGTCTCTAGACATTTACATTGTAAATGGGATGTTACATGTATCAACATACACCTTTGTAGTTTATAGGGATAAATGTAAACTAGTTTTTTTCACAACTTTGTGTTTAGTAATGAGTGACATCCTGCCATCAGATTTTGTTATTGTTCAAGCTTGTCAAATCTCACCAGGAGTTTCCTGTACCTTTTGACTCTGGAAATGTTGTACCAGCTGTGGGGAATAACATTTTTTTTTTAACCTGATGTCATGAAACCAGAACTGTGAGAAATTGATTTTGGGGGGTGTGTTTGTTTGTATGAACATTATTATTTTGGCTCTGAGGCTCTCAATTTTTGTATTTCAGGGGCTTAGTTACCCTGTGTCCACAGCCATCAGTGTACCCAGCACAATCAAAATATTATCCCTACATGTACTGTACCTGTACCCAAAACAGTTGAAAAAGAGAGAAATCTGATCTTTCCTTGTGAGAAATTACCAACTTGAGAATTGTTGCTTGTGTGTCACACGTATAACATGCATGGTCCAATGCACATAATGTACACTGTATTTTTAATGGAGAAAAAAATTAACTGCCTTTTGTATTTATCCAGTTGATAATTTTGAATATTGTAAGCTGATTGCTTCAGACTGTGCAACAAATATACCTGAATTAATTCATAAATTGTTATGGCGTGTTCTACACTATATTGTACGTTACAGAACATCAAACTTGGCTTGGTGTGAAATATTTCATTTTCAGTGAACAGTTCTTAAGCTTAGTTTCTCACATTTGCTTAGTTGCTCCTCTTCTCTATGACTTCAAGCTATCACCATTTCTTCCCTGCCTTACAGGAATAGCTTGGGTGACTCATATTTATTTACCTGGTAGTCATTCTTCTTCCTTTCTGTAAAAATTATTTACCATCTTGCCACATGATTGCAATGGCCACAAAATAAATTGTAAATCTGTCAACAACTGGCATTCCACTGCTATTACACACACATTTCAGCAAATTTTGGGAGATGTCAAAACTCCTACCCCTTATATGTACGTACCTTTTTAATTGGAGTGACACCTTTTGCTTCTCTCAACCTCCCCACTCATATGAGAACCAGAAGCCGAAGCCCTCCACACCCCCCCCCCCTCCCCCACGCCAACTTATATGGAGTAACAAAGTGTGACATCACATGAGCATGTTGTCATGACAACTAGTTCTGGACTATGTGAGTAGAGCAGACATCAATGATCATACATGTAGTTGGAACTCTCAATGGGAGTGCCTGCTAGACGATATCGGACCAGTGCAAGTTCAATTCAATTCAATTCAATTCAATTCAATTCAATTCTTTATTCAGTTTAACAAAGCAGAATAAACAAATTTCATGAACAATGAGTATAAGGCATCAACAGAAAGCTTGTGAGATGTGATAACCTTTAACATGTGGTTCAAAACACATAAGTAATAAGTCCATTATTTAAATGACATACAGTAAGATGAACCCATGTACACAAATTATATAAAAATATGTACTTAAAAAAACATATACACATGTATATCAAAGAGAGACTAATACAAGCAAATACAAACGAAGCAAAAAACAAACGAACAAAAAAAAAACACAAAAAAAACAAAGACAAAACAAAAACAAACACAAACGTTACAATTGTTTAACAGCTAAGACAATAATCAACAGAGTAACAGTATGTAACAGTATGTAACAGTAATGTAACAGTATGTAATATCAAAATGTCGAAGTCTGACTTGAGTGATATTTTTCAGAACCAGAAGCCAACCTAAGAATGGATATTTGATGACACCACCTCTGTACTCTATCCTATTCCCCCTTATCTCCATCAGCCATCACCATCTCCATCAAATTGTTCACGTTACACGGGATGTAGATTTATCTCTGACCCGTACTGCTCTATTATTTTTCACAGGTGTTGCATACCGGTACCAAGTGTCCGTCACCAACGACGGTCCAGCCATTGGGGGTTCCATCGCTACATTTGTCGCCCGATTACATGTAGACACCAGTTCTACAGAGAAGCGTGGTGACATACCATTGGCAAATGAGGCGTTCGCGGAGGGCTTGTATTTCTATGTGTGGAACTGGGTTGGTGATATAACCACCATGTTTGCACCCCAATACGTGTTGACGGGGGTCGAATGCACATTTCCTATTCCACTGAAAAATGTGCAGCCTGGCTCTGGGACAGTTACTGTGACGATCTATAAAACAATGTCCACACAACTCGCAAAAGGAACATCAACCATTGTTATTACAGGTAAGTCTTTTTCCACATTTCACTTTTTCTAAAATTTGAATATTTGATTTGGGCGTGAATTAACTAAATTTCAATTCTGAAGAGAAATTTTAGGTACATGTAGTGGTGAGTATGGCGTGCTCCATCCTGTTTTATATAAACACAACAAAAGAAGTTAGTCTCCCCGAAGCAAAATAGCATAACTTTTTATCGAAGAGGTTTGGAGCAACATAACCTGGCAGGATTGTACCTTCACTTATTGACTACATGTACCTTCCGTGAAAATCACATTGATCCACTCAGTCATGCACGAGTGAGCACACATTAAAGGCAAATTTGTCACTTTTCAAATGTCACAAGGATAATTTTGGGATTCTGTCATATGAATTTTTAATGAATTCCATTTCTGGTGAATTATTTATGTCTTTTCATTGTTTATCCTTTATAAAGGGGGTTGGAAAATGTAGTCACTACAATGTACAGGCACATTGGTTCTGAGTTATTATGATTTGCAATTGACATGTACACTACAGCTCAAAGGAATTGGCATAGGGAAAGGGAAGGAAGGGAAGGAGCCGCAGTTCTAAACTGCGGTGTATTTTGTCCAGTTCAGCATGAAACATGATGCGTTAGCCTAAAAAGCATCGTGTTTTATGCTGAACTGGACAAAATATACAGCGGTTTAAAACTGCGGCTCCTTCCCTTCCTTCCCTTTCCCTTTCCCTTTGCCAATTCATTTGAGCTGTAGCGTATATGAATTGTAACTCTGTACGTGTACATTAGAGATACATGTAGGAGACTGGACTTGCGATCAGTTCAGATCAATCGCAGATGGTCATTATATTAAAGTGTGTTTCACTTTGATAATCAGGATTGAAGCATCGCATTTTCACCCCACAAAAATGGTCTTCTTCCTCCTCTGCCTACATCTAGATACCCTCCCTGGGAAGATTCTGATGGAGTCTACCCAGTACCCACCATGCAACACCAGCACTGCCCAGTGCAGCGTTCCCACGGGAACCAACGTGACTCTCGTTGCAGACATCTACGACCCAAGCAGCTTCTTAGAGGACGCGTCCGTCGTCTACCGGTGGAACATGGGAAGCGGAGACGTAGTTACAACTTTCTCGGTTAGTCTTGAACCCTTTATCCGCCATCTGTGCTCTTTTTTTTGCCCCAGGAATAGAGTATGGAAGTGTAACGTCATATGAGCATGTCCTCAGGATAACTGGTTCTAAACGATGTGAGTCGAGCAAACATCGGTGATCAGAGCTGGGACACTCTTGGGGAGTGCCCGACACTGACACCGGCCCGCAAGACAATGTCGGACCAGTGGAATACTCACTTGATCGATGTTATTCAGAACCAGCAACGGGGGGTGGGGGGGGGGGGGATATATGGGGGCTCGGAGCGATTTCGTCCCCGAAATGCTTAAAAGAACCCAGGAAAATGTTTAAAGGGCATATACTGTACTGGGAAGGCAAAAAGCCTTCAAAAGTGCAGTGAAGATCTCTTTAAAAAAAATTTGTTTAATATATATATTAAGTATATATTCCTCCTTGTACATAGCTTTTTCATGTAACATACATGTACAGTATATAGGCCAATACCTGTGCATGCTTTCTGTGTTAGTTTTACAATGATTCATGCACTCTTGTTCACAGTAGACAGCTTAATTGGAATGGCTCGGCCAGCTTCTATTTACTTCCTTGGCTGCTTCTGTCTGTACTCCAGCCATCAGACTTTTAATCTTAGCTATAAACTTGGTTCCAGGAGGAACATAACAAACGCCCTTTATAAATGTGCAGGCACATGTTTTGCTAGTACCAGTATGTAACTTGTACAGATACATTGTAGCCTTGGCTTTGGTGTAAATCTATTGCAAGAAAGCCAAGAAAACCAGTATACATTTGATCGCCGCTAAGAAAGCATCTCATCGCAAAGTACCTCGTAGTTGTGTATCTTCGTTTTTTCGATCCAAGACCAGTCTCAACTTGTTTAAAGCCTCCAATTGTATTCTATTGTGGCTGCCTCACTTAACGTGAATCGTTAAGTGAGGAGTTTCGGTCGAGTTTGATAGACAAACACTCCAAAGGAATCTTATTCCGAAGCGAGAGATATGCATTTCCGAAAAGAGGATTTATTGAAATACAAATTCTCCCATACCGATGTGATGTAGTGAAGAAGATGAAGTAGTAGACGATGTAGATTGAGTAGTAGTGGTAGTAGATAGAATACTGCAAGATAAACAGAGGTAAAACGAACATTCAATTGACTAATTCACAAACGATAACATGAACGAACAAATTCATAATTGTGACATTACTGTGAATACTAAAAGGGTGCAAAACATGCAAATACGAATCAAAAGAATAATTCATTGAATTTCCTTATTATTTAACTATTTCTGAGAACAAACAAGCAAGAGTATATTATTAAAGAAGTAGTCTTCTAAATACTGAAGAAATTCATGGAAAAACTCATTCAAACGGTTGCTGTAAACAATTTACAATTCAACACCTTAATTTGCACTGAAATTAAAAGGTTATATATTTCAATTTATAGTGGAATCTTTGTGGAAGCATTCATTTTAGTAATGAACATGTCGTTTCTAAACTTTAGTTTTTGAAGCTCTCTAATTCAAGATGATAGCTTCCAATCGATACATGTTCAAACTGAGTCTATATATCAAAGCTGCGTTTCACAAGATATAACCTTTTCACTTGGTATTCCGAAGGTTCGTTATTCCATACGTTACGCAACAAATGCTCGGATAAACGAACCCTTTTTCATTTTAGGACTAATGAGCAGCGAGGTATAGGCAATTTACGTGCTTCGGAATTATGAACCTTCGGAATAACGAACTTTTGAAATAAACGAACCTTCGGAATATCAAACTGTAACCACTAGTAATATGTAGGTGCAACCATTTACAAGCCAACATCCAGGCATTATAGGTTCATTAGGTTGCTACCAAATAGATCAGGGATTAACAGACATGTTGACCTGCAAATGTACGTAATCCCTAGTAAAAATTAATTTGTTACTATACTCAGAAGAGCAATTTTTCTTTTTCTTTCTGCGTCTGTCAGCCTGAGCTGCTGTACTTCTACGAACATCGAGGGCAGTATATGGTAACGGTCAACATCACAGCAACCAAACCAAACAGGACACTGCTTGGCTACTGGTCCAAGAATGTCAAAGTTTTAGGTGAGTTTTAAAGTGGCTAGTTTCATCCTGATCTAGTGTAATCAAAGCCAACAATACATTTTTTTCTCCAATATTAATTCATGATTATTTGCGTATTTTTGTTTTGTAACATACTACATGTACATGTACAGTGCATACAGTAAGAATGAAGAAGATGGCATTGTATATTTGAAAGAATAGCAGCAGAAAGTCATTTTATAATGTCTAGAAAACAAAGTTTTGTGATAACTCGATACAAATATGCCATTAAATAAGTCCATTAGGACATTGGGCAGTGTTGGTTACAATATTATGTTGATACACTGTAATGCAATTTACACACAAGTCTGTTATGATGATCAAGTGAGACAAGAGTGCATGAAACCTTGATAATGCACTACTGCATGTATGACATCGCATGTTGCAATAGGAAAGAAACTATCAGTCTAGCATTCAGGCTGTTCAAACATTTCTTTGATTTTAAACTCTACAAGCACTAGTGCTATGGAGTATACATGTAACAGGTCCGTCTGAAGACAGACTAATCACTGTCTGGTTCTCCTGTGCATCTGGAGATGAGAAGAATAGTCATTAGTCTTGTTGTGCTAGACCCAAATATAATGTATCTCTAATACAAATGTTTGATCTTTGGAGTGAATTATCCAACAGCCTGGAAGTTAGGCTAACAACATATTTCCCCATGTACTTTTTTCTTGCTCAATATAACTGAGCCAGCCTGACTTACAGAGTGTTAGAAATTTCTGATCCCAACTGACAAATAATGTTGAGTAATCTAAGACTAGTCGCTGTATCATTCTCCTCCTTTCTCAGTTCTATTTGTGCAAGCTGGAGAAGGAATTGAGAATGATTAGTCTTAATAGCCAGACCTGTTTATTGCATATTGTAGTTTGGATTGAAAATGCCCAACAGCTTGGGGACTAGGTTACATCTGAGCAAGCCTCTCTCTCCACGCGTACCATTTACGTACTTGCTGTAGTGTGAGTCAACAGGGAGGAAGTAAATAATGAAGTAAAAAACCACAAAAGCATGCAATTTATTCTAAGCATTGCACCTCCACACCTCCACTGGTGTACTCTGTGATCTTTTTCTATCTGTGCATCAGTACAGATTTGGAATGCAATCTGTTAGAAAACATGCAAACCATATTTTGGCCATATTGCTATGTAAGCTATAACATTCTTTAGTGTAAACTGCAATGTTCAAAACATTTTTTGCAGCAGTGCTCTCAACTTAAATTACACTGTGCTCTATCTTCTAAACATAACTCTTAACCTGCCGCTGTCGCATTTTTGCACCTAAGGGGTAACATGCCGCTGTCGCAAATTTGCAACCAAACTGTTAAAGAGAAAACTGAAATAGAGAAAACCTCTGGCACAGAGGGGTTTTACCCCCGGCAAGTTAAGAGTATACAATTGTATTGCAGGCCTATTGTACATGTCATGATAATGCTCCTATTATGTGTCTGCTGGCAAATGTACAATGAAAAAAAATAATGTTTCATGGAAAATGCAATATTTTGTATCGTTCCCCATTGAACAGTATGTGGAGTTAGAGGTCACCATGCAGACACTGTGATGTGAATGCATTTAAGTTCAGTTACTTGATGTAAGCTGAACATCACTGTTGTTCACTTTTCCTTGAGATAGCTCATGTGTTAACATTTGTGTACTTGATTCCCTCTTGCAGATGCAATAACAAATTTAACAATAGTGAGCAGCTCTTCCTCAGTTGCAGTGGGTAACAGAGAGACAGTCAATGTTACCTGCAGAGGGAGGTAAGTCACATTTAGTGTCAAGCCATTAATCTGTTCTTTACTGAGTGGGCTGGCTTGTTTTTCAACTTGCTAAGTTCCATGGCAAATGTTGACATCCTTACTGAACCAGGGTTCACAAAGCCTGGAAATCTTACATGACCAACATGTTAATTGGTTACTTGTAATCATGAATGTGGTAGTTAGCTGTTCATTGACTGATGGGTTTTCTTAATGAATTTATTGATATAATATTTATTAATTCATTCATTCTTGCTTGCTGGAATGATTGGTTTCTCATATAATAGCATCATTGTATTTGTTAGAAATGTATAAATGGGGACATATTTTTGATAGTAAGTAGATCAGAAAATGAAATGGAACAGGATGTGCACTGTTTTTTTTTTTTTGTTGAAAAATATATTATGCCTTTGCAAATTCATTTGGAATGTTTTTATAGATTAATCACAACATGTTACAATTGGCAACTTCTTCAGAAGTGAAAAAAAACACACACTATAGCTTTGATAAATTACAAATTGCCATGGACATCATGATGAGATGATTATGAATGTAATAGAAATTATAGAATGGAAATGTACCATAGCATGACGGTTAGGTCTAACTAGATTTGAAATAGGTCAGTAGGTGGTATTGACATGTATTTCAATGATATATTTTACCTTTCAAATAACTACCAACAATGATGGGTACATCCACATTCCTGTGTGTTTATCTTTGCCCCCTCCCCCCTCCCCTTTAGCCCCCCTGTTGAGCTGTGTGTCACCATTCATGAGCCAACCACCTTCCCGCCCTCCAACTCCTCCAACACCACCTGTGTGATCGCGAAGGACCAGTGTGGCACCACCATGGTTTACTTCTTCCAGAAGTCGGGCACCTATACGTTTCAGGTGGCCGCTGTCAACAACGTCAGCTATGCCGTCAACACCTCCATCTTCAACGCCTATACCCCATGTATGTATGCCTCAGTAATGGTTTATCTTCATAGGCCCGTATTCTAAACAGAGGTTTAATACAGACAGTGTACTACACCTGGACTAACTGTATGCGCTGCCAAATAAAACTCCATGAAACATTATCATTGATTCAATATCATTCAATTCACCCTCAGAATCTCTGTGGTATTTTGAGTTTGTCCAAACACATTGAATAATTGAAATCATTCACTTTTGTGATTCTGTGATGGAAATTAGTGATATTGTGACCGAATCAGATGATTTATGTCGCGCCCCATAAAGTTAGTCTGCTTTTTGTATGCGGTACAAGTAAAACCACCCTTGTGAATGCAGTCCAAAGTTGTATGTGATCATAGTTTAGAGAAATTCCTTTTTTCAGGGGAACTGTAAATATAATTGCACTGCGCGGAAACTTCCATTTAGTTTTCTTTGTGACTTTTGCTTCGTACAGTATTGCCAGTGTGGACAAAACCTCCCACCCAATCGTACAAAGTTTCTCGCTTCCATCAAAACTTCTTGTAGTTTTGCAAGCCTCGACCCACACTGCTGAAACTACAAGAAGTTTGTCATGTCATGATTTGAAGCTATTTGAAGGTTTGTGTCATTTTTGAGAATGCACTGTAGTTACGGAAACTTCTTACAGAATGGCATCGCTCTCATGTTTTGTTTTTACTGCAGTGAGATTTGGAAGCAAAATACCTGGGCATTTCGCAGGCTGGCTATAGCTATTGTGTCGTACAATAATCAATAATGGTAATATATGTCTGCATCCTGTGTAATATGAATAAGCGATTAATATTATTTTTGGGTCTCTCTGTTGCTTGCCTCCCCAGCCTTGCCACCCCAGTCCGTGACAGCCATCGTGACTGCGGTGGTAGCTGGGCTCTGCATGACGTGTATAGGGGTTACGGTCTTCATGCAGCACGTCCGCAGAAACCGCATGAAGCACGTCGAGGTCGCCAACTTCGACTTCCAGTCCCGGGATGACAACGACTCGTTCGTTCGGCTGAAGACGCGGCTCTTCGGTCGAGGAAAGACAAACCCGTGGGAGAAGGAGACACTCATGAATAACCAGAACTCAAACTACTACTCTCTCTGAGTTTGCAGAAATGCTTAGAAGAAGGTTTGGAGAGCAACTCAAACTACCACTTTCTGTGAGTTTGGAGATACGTTAGAAGAAGGTTTGGAGAGCAACTCAAACTCAAACTAATATGCTTGCCTCGGAATGATAGGTTTGGTAGTTCGTGATCCATTTGGGCAGAAAAGATTTAAAGCATGACCCAGTGTGCCAGCTCATTTATTGTTACTTTAAAGGGAATAACTGTACTGGGAAGACAAAAAACCTTCAAAAGAGTGATCATGAGCAATCTTCTTGCCAATGGTCTTGAATTCATTTATTGTCCATTATAGAAACTTGCTGACAGTTATTTGCTCTTAAATGATCCACATTTGGAGTAATTAGTCAAAATTTGTGAAATCCTCAAAATGTTCGTCCCGAACATTTTGAGTATTTGTGATTTAATTTTATATTAATCCAAATGTAGATCATTTGAGGGCAAATAACTGTCAGCAAGTTTCTAAAATGGACAATACATGAATTTAAGGCCATTGGCAAGAAGATTGCTCATGATCACCTGTTTGAAAGCTTTTTGTCTTCCCAGTACAGTTATTCCCTTTAAATGCCATTGCAGATCACACGATCCGATTATTGTGCGACTCTGTGACTGGCTAAAGGTACCAGTCATTAGATTCATGCAAGAAGGTGACATCACAGTTCCAGTCAGAGGCCCTTATGATCACCGAATAATGGCTAAATGTCATCTGCGGTAGCCTTAAACTTCATATACTGTACTGGGAAAACAAAGAAGCCTTCAAAAGGTGATCGTTAGCAATCTTCTTGCCAATGGTGTTAAATTCATGTATTGTACATTTCAGAAACTTGCTGAAAGTTATTTGCCCTCAAATGATCTACATTTGCAGTTATTAGTGAGTAAATCACAAATCCTCAAAATGTTCGGGCGGAACAATTTCAGGATTTGTGATTTAGTCACTAATTACTCCACATGTGGATCATTTTAGGGCAAATAACTTTCAGCAAGTTTCTGAAATGGACAATACATGAATTTAAAACCATTGGAAAGAAGATTGCTCACGACCACCTTTTGAAGGCTTTTTATCTTCCTAGTGCAGTATATGCCCTTTAACAGGGTATTTATTACCAATATCCAGGGGGGAAAATGTAGGAGGACCTGAAATGTTCGTAAGGTTGATGTGTGATATGATGTAATGACCTAAGGATTTTCCTGGGGTTGGTTCTGTAAGTTATTTTCATGAGCATGTGCGTGTATGTGTGTGTGTGTGTGTGGGGGGGGGGGGGGAGGGGGTGGGTGGTGCAGATGTGTGTGTATGAGGACATCAATGAAAGCAAGAAGGTGTGTTTGACTGTTAACCTTCTATTTATTTACCTACTATCAAAATATGTTGTCCTTTTCAGCCATATCGAGAGAACATTTATAAATAATCCATCCATGCTATCAATCAATCAAACACCAATCATACATCTACCACCAAGCAAGAATCATTAATAAATAATCAATACAATATTAATTTTTATTGCTTCTCAACTAACATAAAGAAATATGTTGCACATACATGTACAGTCTGTATCTATGATGTACCATAATTTCATCCCCCAATACTTGGTTGTAAAAGTATGCAATATGCTAGAGATGAGATCAATGTCCTTTGCTAGGACGCTCATGCTGTAGAGAACACAGAACATTAATTTCTACAACTAGTCTAAAAATTATGATTGAGTATCACATCAAAGAGTTTACTCTACATATTATAACAGTCCATCGTCTCTTCATCTTCAATAGTTGTACATGTAGTCATCAAGACTGTGGATTCGAAGGAGTGTCATATTTTTCCTTTGACATTGTGAACAGTTCATGTGCCATAGAACAAATAGATAAATATGAGATATACCATCAAGACAATGACTTTAAGGATTGTTACATAACCCTCTGAAATTATATACAGTAGAGTTTGTCATGTAATAAAATATAATAATATGGAAATGAAAAAGATAGAGATGAAATATATCAAAATTATTTTTGATGAGTGAACAAAATGTGAATGAATATAAAGTATGCATGGTAATTGGATAACAACCCATACTCGATAAGCCTATAGAACTGGTAAGTTCATATACAATTACACAGTCACATGGAGTTGTACTCTTTACATTGAAGTGTACATACAAATGTGGATTGCATTTTATGCTATGCCTATGGAATGATAGTGACATATTTTTTCCTCTCCTTATGCGAGATAAGTATTCGTGTATACAAATCATATTGTTATTGTAACTATTGTACTGTATGTGTGCTATTATTTAGAAAAAATACATTGTACGCGTATACCTTTTTGTATTACAAAATCAGAGTGTGAAATATTGTTAAACTTTGCAGGAAGCATATTATGTGACAATGTAGAGACCAAAGCTTTAAAGTAAATTGTATTTTTTAAGAAAGTTATGTTTTTATTTGTATAAATGCGATAATTGAAGAATAAAGTGTGTGATATATGGTATGATGACTTAATGTGTAGTTCACCAACGTGTTCCACATACACGCAATTCTATTATGGTTACTGGAATTGTGGAATTTATTTTTGATGGAAAAATTATTTTATGTGTGTTTGGAATTCCACAATCGTGATTTCAGGAAACGTCAATATGGACTGTGTAGCTGAAGCATGTTGTATCCCTATATGTACACAGAGTAATCAAGTCAACGTGTGTATCGTAACGATGGGGGAGGTTGATCGGCAGGGATGGGGGTTGGGTGGGGGTGGAGGGGGGGGGGGGGGTCAGAGAGACCAATGGGGTATACAAATTATGAAGCCATATTCAGCAAGATGGCGCACTGTCCATTTATGCTACCTTTGCCAGTCAAGCCATCATATACATGTACCTACAATTACATCCAATACCGGTACCTGAAAATTAATCAAACCCAAATTCTCATTATATTGCTCAGATATATGGGAAATTCATGTATTCATACAGTGTATTAACAATTATGTCCAATACCTGAAAATTAATCGAAACCAAATTCTTTTTATAGTGCTCATTCATTTTGAAATGGATTTGTTCATGAGCATGACTAAAAAGCGAAAATGATAGTAGACGTGTTTCCTCTCTCATGAGCAAATAGAATTGCTGTTTGATAATCAACATGTATTGCAATGTACACCATACACTCCAACCACAATGACGTCAATTGATCTCCATTTGTTGAGATTTCTGTTTTTACTTCCTTCACGATACTAGTTGAGAAGGATTTGGTTTAAAGAGAGGTCATTTCCTTACAAATTACCTCAAAAAGCTCTCTTTGTGTACTTACAAACACAGTTTCCTGCGTACTCCATTCATGAAGACTGAGACCAAAATGACATAAAAGTAGCCTTTACTTAATCTGAAAGATGTCTTTCAAGACAATATTGTGGTCATTTGCTCCTTTTAATGAAGTCAGAAATTGTGAGGATGTGATCTGATACTATGTACACGTGTAGTAGTTTGGTTATTCAAAGATCTTATTTGAGAATTTAAATTAGTAACCATTGCAAGAAAACACATGTAAAGGGTGGTACACAATACACATACATCAAAGGAATTGGCACATTTAAACCATGGTTTTAAACTGAGGCTCCTTCCCTTTCCCTTTCCCTTTCCCTATGCCAATTCCTTTGAGCTGCAGTGTTTGAATAGTTCTTACCACCCCATATCTGATACATGTAGTATAATTGTTTAATCCTGTCAGTACCAGAGGTATATGTGTAACATTAAATGTGTAAAATGTCAGTGAGCTTTTCATGGCTTGATACTGAGTGAGTTTATTTGTATCATTTTCACTTCAGCTACCAGAAATACCGGTAGCACCTTACGTGACCAACAAATCTAACTGACTTTGCAATGTGATTGTTGAAGTGAATGTGTTGTTGTTTGCAGAACAAATTGGCACCATCATGTTCCATGAAGATCATGTACCATTTGTGTACATACAACCCCCTGTACATAGATCCCCATTGATAAGCGAGCCAATAGGAACAGAGGTTATGTTTATGGAAGCTATATTTGCTTTTATTGGTTTGCAGATTCCGTGCGTCAAAGTCAAAGTCTGTATTTGTATTATCTCTCTGGCTCAAATTATGTGGAGGATGTGAGATAAAAGGTAGATTTATCAGTCTTGGAAGCATATGTGACGTTGTATTCCCAATATTTGGTGAGATATTCTAGATTTTGGCCTACTTTTATCTTAATTTACATACAAAATATTGATTTCATACAAACATGAATATGGAGTTAAACTTGTGACCTAAATCAGTAAGATGACCCCCCCCCCCCCACCCCTCCCCCACCCACACCATTCATACCAAATCATCACGTGACTAGGTTTTGATGTGTGAGGTTATATGGGACTCCAGACAAACTCTGTAAATGTCATTCAAGTTTGTCCAACTCATTTTGAAGATTTACATGATGGGTGTGTTTCTGTGTAGTTTGGTTTTGCCCCCCCCCCCCATCCCCAACACAATTATGGTACACATACACATTATGAATGTTGTGTGAGAAAATACCTTTACATATTTGCAACACAATCCAGTGCATCTGAATAGCTACCTTTTTGAGAAACTACCGATATACCAATTTTGTTTTCATCCTCTTTAATAATATATGATTGCAAAATTTCCCCTTTTTTCCCTTCAACAAAAGTACACCAAATCTAGAGGGTTAAAGAAAATATCATACTTACATTGAGGACAAAGATGCATGTATATAGCAGTGCCCATGCAGAGTATGCAGTTTGCAATACTTCTTAGATATTTCTCCAGTTAGGCATTAGTTCTAGCCATGGGATTACCTACCGCATTTTTTTTTTTGCAGCGCAATTAATCTGAGATAACAATATTTACAAACATGGACTGGCTCGGTTCTTATCAGTGTATATATAGGCAAAGTGTATGATGCTTGTAGCTGATTAATGCGCATGGAGAGAAATAATTTGGTGTGTAAACGAACAATTCACCATGGTATATAGCCATGTGGTCTAGTTTGATATTTCTGCTAAAACTTGAGACTTCCCTTCAAGATTAAGTTAACTTTGTCAAATCGCTATGCCGTACCCTTACCCTTAACCCTAACCTTAACCGTAAATGTCATATTGTGATTGTAGGAAGATTAGAGTAGACAAAATGGTAGCACAGGCCTTCCGTTGTCTTTAAGTTGTAAACCAAATTGTAAACCAAATATAAAAGAATATAAAAGGTTTGTCATAAAGGAATAATTCACTATAAATATAATTATGAGTTGGTATCTTTGCTTGTACTTGCTTACATTTATAATGTATGTTTCAAGTATGATGTATTCACTCACAAACTAACTGTGTTGGACGTCCTCTATGCATGTACAATTATATATTTTTATCATTGATTATGCAATGTATAATTTTTATAAAGAATGTGCTGTCCAAACTAATCATGCTTGTACATTCCGCATTGAGTCGTCCAAGTAAAAATTTGTTCTACTTTTATACATGTTCAAGACTTGTATCAATGAACATTTCATCTGGACTGTAGCAATATTTTGTCTCTCTGCCAATGTTTTAAATGCTTGATAATAAACACATTTACGTGAACAGCACTTTAATAACTATCCACATAATGTTTCTCTTCCTTGTATAAAATGTGAATGTTTAGTCTAAATATTACTGGAATGAGCGAATAGTGGTGATGATGATGATGATGATGATGATGATGATGATGATGATGATGATGATAATGGTTTGTTTTGATTCACTTTTGGAGCTTTTCAATCATAGCCTTTCCAGCAAACAACAACCAAACCCTCCACCCCCCTCCCTACATGTCTCCATTTTCTGTGTACATGTGATCTAAATATAACTGTAACTGAGAGAATAGTGATGATGATGATAATGATGATGATGATTATTTTTATTCACTTCTGTTGCTATTCAATCATACCCTTTCCAGCAAACAATAATGACAGATCCCCCCCCCCCCCCCACCATCCCCACATGTTTCTCTTCATGGTATGTATATGGGAAGTCTTTTACTGGGAATAAGAGAATGGTGATGATGATTGTGTCAAAGTTGTTGAACTAACAAGTAAAGAAAATACTGTACTTATGTGAATTGATAGGTGAAAAGGCTACACAAATATACAAACAGAAACACACTCATTCATAGCATTATAATGATACTATAAAACTTTATCAAGGTTCAGAATTTTGAGGAATGTGTACCTGAAGTAGAAACATGTGAGAAGATAATATTTGTGACGTACATGTATACACTTATCTTATGTACATGATACATGTAAAAATGTCTATATATGTTTGATAAATCTTTGTGATAATATAATAGATTTGATACTGGTATCGTATAGAAGAAGGCCATCATAAAGCTGTAGCCTTTTCAGTAAACAACAAGAAGAAAGTTCCCACAGTGGTCCTCCATTTGTTTATTGACAAAACGTATACCAGTAGGCCTACATAAGAGAATGAGAATGGGATGATTGTGGGGGCACTCATGAAGATAGTGATGGTGATTATCTTCCCATTCCAATCTCTCACTTTTGATCCTCTCACTACGTATTGTATTCGGTCTCCCTCTCATTTTTGACCCCCCCCCCCCCCCCATCACTCTCATTTGTTTGTTCTCCCCAACCCCCTTCTCTCCCCTTCCCCTTCTCTTGCTCTCCATCTCTCTCTCTCTCTCTCTCCCTCTCTCTTCCTCTCTATCTCTCTCTCTCTCTCTCTCCCCCCCCCCTCTCTCTCTCTCCCTCTCTCCCCCCCTCTCTCTCTCTCTCTCTCTCTCTCTCTCTCTCTCTCTCTCTCCCTGATATACCATTACATACAATAGTCAACCTCAAACGCTATTACATTTATTCAGAACTGATATTAAAACACAGCCAATTATTTGCTTGTAAACTATATTTAATAATTTCATTCAAAGCTGCAGCAACAGCAAGTTCAGCATCAGTCTTTGACCACAATACTAGATTTGAAAGCCACTATAATATAAATGAATGATCACATAACAATTGAGCTTGTGACTGTGAAGCAAAACTGTAAGTCAAAGTTGTTGAACTGACAAATTAGGAAATACTGTACTTATGTGAATTGATAGGTGAAAAGGCTACATAAATATACAAAAAGAAACACACTCATTCATAGCATTATAATGATACTATAAAACTTTACCAAGGTTCAGAATTTTGAGGAATGTGTACTTGAAGTAGAAACATGTGAGAAGATAATATTTGTGACGTACATGTATACACTTATCTTATGTACATGATAAAAATGTCTATATATGTTTGATAAAACTTTGTGAGTATAATAGATTTGATACTGATATCATATGGAAGAAAGCTATCATAAAGCTGTAAGTTGTGATTGTCCATAAATCCATAATCGTGCATAGACTGTGATAAAATGTGTAAATAGGCAATCCGTGGGGATAAATATAAGGAACTTCCGTCTAGTTAAAATCCACCAGTAAACAAATCTCAATGTTTACGCTTTGGTGTCAGTGACTACATTGGTCCGGAAGCCGTGATAAAATACCTGAGAGAGATGAGTCCACAAAATAGTGAAACAGTTTCTCAATTTTTATTAATGATCAAACATGTCATTGACAGTGTCATTGTAAGATAAAAGTGCACAACAATTGCATTTTTCTTTCAGTGGCAATAAACTATTTTACAGGGTTTGATCTGAACAGTCAATGACTGGTAATCCTGTGTTTTGTTTATCGCATTGGAGCCTGCAAAGTCTGCAAAATAGTGAAACTGTGATATCCTTATTGGCTATTAAAAATGTCACTGGCATTGTCATTGACAGAGTCATTCAATAAACCATATAACAAATAGATGCTATGATTTGTACAACATGTAAAAGAGGTAAACATTGTTGTGTTGGATTTGGGTATTTTGCGCGTTTCCCAAGTTTTTTAAAAATTTGCTCTAACTGAGCAAAAATACAGCATCATCAAAAATTAAAGCTTTTCTTAATCTTTTCAAGAACAAGGCTTGGCACAATTCCCTTTTGCTGTAATTACAGCGAAATTATGAAGGTGTTTTGCATTGGTATTTCGCTGTGATTACAGCAAAACGGGGAAAGTAGGTGTTTTGACTTGGTATTTTGCTGTAATTACAGCGAAACCAGGAAGATGCCTTGACTAAATATTTCGCTGTAATTCCAGCAAAATTGGGTGTGCATCTTAACTTGATGTTTTGATGAAATTACAGGAAAAATGGTCAGGTGTTTTGGCGTGATTTCGTTGTAATTCCAGCGAAAGTCACTTTGGTGCAGAAAATATTTTATGGTATATTTTTGCTGAAATTACAGCAAAATCAGGTGACACACAGCATGATATTTAAGCTTTGATATTATTGCTATAGAACAGATAAGTAACAGGGTAGTATTCACCTATTATCCTTGCTGTCTTTCACAAAGTAAGTGTAATATATCAATATCAACCTCAAGGCTTGTCCAAGGTTTACCAGGCATAGCAACAAGTTAATGTATGCAAACTGCATGTTTGTCTTTCTAATCAAAGGAATTTGATTTTGGTAAGACAGGTGAAGACGTATTTTACTGGGCTGGTAAAAGATATGTAAATACAAATCTAATATTGTAGAAAGCCAGTCATTTGGAGTCAGGAAGCTTCTTTGAAATTGCATTGCAAATATTAAAGTAATTATCAATTTCAATGAGTTTAGATTCATACAATTCCAAAAGGCTGTCAAGACACTTATGTGTAAACCGTGACAGCCTTACAAAATGAGGCAAGAGACTATCATATCTTGTGAGAGTGATATTTGATACTTCTGCACAAATATAAATTAATGGCTTTCCAAATTTATCCACAAATTCTTGACACCCTACCTAGACCTACCAAATAAAAAAAAATGATTTCAAGAAATAAATACAACAAAAAACGAGAAGTGTAAAGATTGCAATTACGTAGGACAAATCTGCATGACAATTACATATCGCATACAAATAGTCAAATACCACTCTTAGAGCAGTCAAATCGCAGTACAAGATTTGGTTCACTTTTTATTTTATTAATTTTTTAAACCAGAAGCAGTGCATCTCCAGATTGAATCAGGTATATGAATTATTTTCTATTCACAAATTGTTGGTTATACCCTTGTAAACCAGAATAATCATGATCAAAGTGTTAACAAAACAAATATTTTCCTTTTTAACACTGTCTTAAACTTGAAGGTCAGTCCAGTGAAAATCAAGTAGTGTGTACAAACACTATGTAGATATTTTTTTTATCTTCTTCCAGTCCTAAAAATTCAATGTTGTGAGCATTGTTGAAGGATCACATTTTTCGCAGAATTCTTGATGTCAACATATACGTATGCAATGCCTTGAAATAATTTTATTACAAATTCATGTACACATTGACAAATATTGTCTAGGACCAAATATCTCAAATCAATTGCAGTAATGTCCAGTAATATGTGATGATGCAATAATGACAACGTATACAATTTTAAGAATGGAAGAAGAATATGTTTTCATTGGAGTCGGACTAGTGCAATCAAACATAACTTTTATCTGGATTACTATTATAGCAGCATCCGCAGTCATTTAACTTTTTTTAAAGCTTTAACACAACAAGTGGCAATTTTCAATATATTATTGCTACTTAGACCAGGTGTGCATAATAATGGGAATAAAGTCTTTCACTGGCTTTTACACTTCACAAGTCCCTAATCATAAAGAACATTCAGTGCACTACTCTCTGCAGAAAATGTATTGTCACTCATTGCAGGTCAACAAACTAGAATCATAAAAATACCACAGAAAAAGGAAAAAACATGTAAAAATTGGTAAGCTGATATTGGTAAGAGGGCTGCAAATACCTTTGCCCCCAAATCATGAGTATCAGCCAAACCTTTTAACTACAACACCTATATACAAGTATCCACACTTCTGATATCATAGTATTGGCAAGTTACATTCATGAGCACTAGTAAGTAATTATATTATGTAGTACAATGCAATACAGTTAATCAAGCAGAGACTTCAAATTTGAGTAGTAATCATTTTCCTGTATGCATTTTTATTTTGAAGATGCACAACAAACATACACAGCAACCTAAGTACTTTTCATCAACAGCTGGGCTTAATTGTTGGCAATATGTGCTTCATTTTTATTTTGATTATGTATCATTGTATGCCTATCTGAGAAGACAAAAGGGGAAGGCGGGTTGGGGGGGGGGGGGGGGGTAGAGGATGAGGAAGTGAGGATGAGAAAATGAGGAAGAAGGGAGGAGAGGAAGATGTGTGATGTAGGAGATGGATGAGGATACAAAAAGGGAACAGAAGGGGAAGGGGAAGAGGTGGAGGAAGAGGAGGAGGAAGATTGGGGTAAATGATGTGTCAGGGGGGGGGGGGGGAATTGGGGCAGATGGTGTGAAAGGTGAGAAGGTGAAGGAAGAGAAAATAACTATGAAAATGGAGGTGGGAGGAGCTTCAGGATACGAAGAAGAAGAAAATGATCAGGGATAGATGAGGTGCATTGGGGGAGAAATGGAGGGTGGAGGACTAAGAGAAGGTAGTGGAGGAAGGGGGGGGGGGGGGGCTAAGAGGGGAGGGGAGGGATAGGAAGTTCAGGAAAAGATGAGGTGCATGAGGAGAGGGGGTACAGGACATTGAGGGAAAGGGGAGGATGTAAAGGTAGAGAAAGAGGAGTAGGAATATGGGGGAAGCTAGAAGAGGGGAAGGAGGAATAGAGGAAAATCAGAGATAGATAAGCTGCATGAGGAGAGGAATAGGGAACAGTGGGGGTGGGGAAGGTGGATCGGTGATCAAGGGGAGGAGCAGGAAGAGGGAGAAGAGGAGGATAGGAAGATCAGGGATGTTTATGAGAAGGAGAAGGGGAACTATAAGGGGAAAGGTGAGGAAGTTGTGGAGGAAGAGGGAGCAGGAAAAGAGGAGCAAGAGGAACAGGGAAGGAGAAGAAGGCAGTGGACAGATGAGTTGCATGAGTGGAAATATGGGATGGAGGAAGGTAAAGAGAGGAAACTGCAGTTGGTTGAAGTTACACAGAAGATGTATGTCGAGAGGAGGGGGAGGGGGAGGGGGGAGAAGAAGAATTACCTGAAGAAAACATGTAATTTTCCATAAACTTCATGTTAGCTTTTTCTCTTCCACCTTCCCCATCCCCTCAACTGTCTTTCCTTCTTTTGTCTTCCTCAATCCCTTGATTGGTTACTCACCCCTGACAGGAATGAGGGCTCTTCCCTAAAAGCCCACTTCCTTCTGCAACTGCTCCATTTTCTCTTCATTATATCGTAAATGGTCTGATACCTTTTTTAAAATTGATTTCTTGATTGAACAAAATAACCTAATATCCAAAAACTCACAGTGCCTTTGATTAACCTCAATTTTTATTTTTCTGAATATTTGTACAAGGTATGTCTTCTATGTACTAATCATCTGCATAATACCCCCATTCCACAGAGAATTGGGCTCATCGGTCACTCATCGGAAGCAAAGTTTTTTTCTTCCGGTAACCCACCGAAGAGTATCGTATCACACTCCGATGAATCCGATTTGTGTTTGTCGACTATCAGGTCAGTGTCCGACGTGTCGGGCGTAATCCGATGAGGCGAAATCGTCCGATGAAGGAACTAAGCTCAGAGCTTAGTTCGCCATCGGACGCCATTTCCGGTCGCAAATCGAGTCAGCGTCGGATGAATGTCGAGTCAGTCCGATGTGTGTCAGAATCGTGTTGTGCAACTATCGGACTTGTCTAGCCGACGTCCGACGGCAATCTGATGAGTGTCCGATGATTTACTGTCATCTGACGCTCATCTGATTGCAATCGGCGGTCTGCCCGACGCGCCTGATAGCCGCCCATCACCAATTCGATTCTCATCGGCGGTTAACGTGATAATTAGTACCGTCCGATTGCTATCCGTTGTGACATCGGAGGGTAATCGCTCATTAACCAAACTGCCATCCGACACATATCGCATAGCAAGCGGCGACATCTGAAGGCCAACGGACTATGAAAGGAGGGCCAGCCGACGCTGACTTCACATATTTTCTCGGACACTACACAGCACCAAGATCTTAAATATGGCTCCAAGAAAAAACAGAAATGTTCGAGGACAGAAGGCTAAGAAGAGACCTCCCGACACTCCACAACAATCTCAAGTGGCAGAAGAATCCTCTGTGCCTTCTCCTGAGGATGCAGAGACCGAGGATAGGCCTATTCAGGCCCCAATCACTGCTCAGCCACACGACTCTCCTTGTGTTATTGGTAAGTACAGCTGAGTTAGGAATATCAAAGTCAGAAAAGCAAGTCAATATGTTTTTATAATGAATTGAATTGTAATTTTGAAATATTTGTAATCAATTCTTATCTAAATATTTGAAGAATTTTTGAGATGGAATGGAGTTTTATGTAGGCCTAAGTCATGTAAAGCTGTTTTTTCCATTATAAATTTTCAGGCACCGTGAGGTCAGGCAGCACTGCTGCTACCACCACCATCACCACCGTCACCACCGTCACAAACTTTACTGCAGGTTCCACATCCACTGCCTCCACAGCTGCTACTCCTGCTACTGCAGATGAAGATGACGATGAAGATGAGACAGAAAAAGGCAGGGACACTGATGGAGAAAATGCCCAGCCCCCTGCAAAGAGAAGGCGTAAGGCCCCGAGGCCTCCTGTCGTCCTTTCCGAAGAAGAAATGGTGGAGGTAGCTGAATTCCTCAAGGAGAACGATAGCCTGTATAACAAGTCAAGAGACCTCTGGAGGGACACCCAGGCCAGAGCACGTCTGTGGGATCAGCAAGGACAGGCCATGGACAAGACGGGGTTGGAGCTGCAACAGTGGTACGAGAGTCTGAGGACAAAGCTTGGACGGCTAAAGAAGAAAGCACAAAAGAGTGGATCTGGAGCTGAGGTCCTTACTGATGCCAACAAGCGCCTGCTGCAGCTTTTTGACTTCCTCACCCCTCACATGTACGTTGTGCAAAGGAGGAACATAGTTAGTGTAAGTATACTTGACAACAAAAAAAAAAAACCAAAAAAAATTGTGAAATACATCATATCACGAAAAATGGAATAAAATTTAACAAAAAATTATTTTGAATTATTTTAAATTAACTTTGATTTATATCTTAACATTTCCTCATCTCAAAACATTCTTTGCTTTGTATCTTTTCAGCTACAGGAACGTATTGAGGCCAGAGGACCAGCACCTCGGGAGGAGGAGGAAGAAGAAGAGGACCAGGAGCGAGGGGTGGAAAGACAGGTAGAGCCAGCCCAGCCAGAAAACCAGGAGGAAGCTACCACTAATCAGCAGTCTTTAGATGGAGCAAGGAAGGAAAGCACTCCATTCCCCAGGGGCAGCAAGTACAACAAGGGTAAGGCACCACAAAAGTCCCCGAGACAGCAGGAGACGGATGTTCTGGATCATCTTATCAAGAACCAGCAAAACAGCGAGCAGCTGATGGCCCTTTCTGCCCAGGTGTTGCGTACACTTGACAGGCCCCAGTCACAGCATCCAGACCGTGAACAGTTCACTAACTACGTCGGTTCGGTGCTGCAGCAACTCCCTGATGACTTGTATAGGAAGGCAAACAGACTGCTGAGCAACTTCCTCCTTGACATACAAGATGAAGCCAGCACCAGACGCCAAGACTCTCTGTTCATGCAGCATCGACACACATCACTGCAACCTCCCTCGGATCCTCCAATAGCAAGACCTGGTACAAGTTCAGGGGTCAGTCAACCCCCCTGCGGAGATGGATGGCAGCCCCCACCACACCTTTGGCCTACCAACCCAGTTTCCACCAGCGTTTGGCACTCCATGAAGCAGTCCTACATGGCGAACGTGATACCTGGGATGAACGACCATTCAACGCCCTCCTACACCACCATGCAGCCACGCTCCGCCAGCGCCCCTTCTCTCTCAGCAGGCAGAAGTTCTAGGGAGTCAAGTGACTTTAGTATGACAAGCTTCTTGGCAAGCCTGAATGATTCATCTCAGACGCCCCAGCAGCAGCAGACCCAGCAATGTTCACAGGAAGATTAGGGTCACCAAATGCAGAGCAAGGATGGCAAAAAAAATGAAACGAATAAAAGCAATTGTGTTTTTGTTTTCCGGCTTTGGACTTTTTTGTTTATCAGACTTGTCATTAATGAGGAATAAGCCAGGAAGACGATGTAGATTTTGTTTTTGATTAAACATGAGAACAAAACTGAGAAGGAAACGAACATAAATCGGTCTTTGTTTTCATTGATTTAGTTTTTAGGAGTTAGACTTTATCATTGACTTGTGTTTTGCTATGTTTGTAAAGATTGTTTTTGTTGAATAAAGTACGCACAGGTTGCATATTAATGTTTAGAATTATCTTGCGTATGATTTGTCATTCTTGAGTGAAACAAACCATTATTTCCCATCAATCTCTCTCTCTCTCTCTCTTAATGCTTTGGTTAAGAAATGAATACTTGTATTCGACTCCATTAATAAATTCAAATTTGAAGATTTGGAACGTAGAATGAATCAAGAAATAACAATTCAGAAAATTTACATTGTTCACTTTATTGAACACTATGCAACATTGCCTTGGCTACAAGCTTCTTTGGCAATTCAAAAACACATCATATCCAAGTACAATAACTGATAATAATACTTGATGCAACTCTAATGTAGTACAAAATATTTTAGCAACTCAGTTACTCAGAAACACATCACTTTCATTAACTGATGTGTTTTTTTTATTGATTGATTTTTTAAAATCAATAAGGTTTTTTTGCAAATGCAACCTCACGGCATTTTGATTGAATTTTTTTTTACACACAAACATATTAGTCGCCGTTCAGACGACAAATCATGAACATTGCTTAATAATTATGACAATTAGTAATTTCAAGGCTCAATATCCATTGCAGTATTCTAACAAATGCTGGCAACAAAATAGTTAATCATAGTAAGTGTCATCTTTATCTATGTCCACTTCAGGTAACAAAAGTTTATACTCCGTTATCTCAAATCATCCTCTCCTGCCAAGGAACTGCTCCTCCAAGAGGATTGTTGAAGTACAGTCTTAGGGTTTCACGCTGTGCTTTGGCCTCTGCTGTGTCGCGGAAGGGTCCTCTTGGAGTTGGTACTTCATGCATGGGAGCCATGTTCCTCCATTCTCCTGGTATGATGTTATGGTCGGTATCCTCTGTATCCAGCTGACCATGGTGCATGGCTGGGTGCCGTATTCCAATCAGGTTGTGGAGACAGACACATGTTTCTATGATGTTACGCACAACATCAGGTTGTTGCTGTAGTGTTCCTAGAAGACACTGGAATCTGGCTGCTAGTATTCCGAAGGCATTTTCCACGACTCTTCGGGCTCTACTTATGCGATAGTTGTATATCCGCTCTGTACGATTCAGGTTCTTTCTCGAGTAGGGCTTCATCATGTGGGTTCGCAAAGCAAAGGCGTCATCCCCGATCATGAAATATGGCATGTTCTGGTTGTCATTGGTCATTGGCTCAGGTGGGGGGAATCCTATTTGACCACTCTCCACTGTCTCTTTGAGCTCAGATGCATTGTATATCTGCGCGTCAGACATGTGTCCTTGAGCACCGGTGTCTATCCACAAGAACCGGTAGTTAGCATCAACAAGTGCCATGAGGACTACTGAGAAGAAATGTTTATAATTATGGTAGAGACTGCCGGAGTTCTCTGGTTTCCTGAGTGCCACGTGCTTGCCATCGACTGCCGATTTTGGCGAAAATCCGACCAGTATTGGGTCAGTGTCCGATTATCCTCCGAACAGCAACCGATTTGTCGGGTTGATGTCAGGAGAGTGTTGGAAGTGTCAGATTAGTGTCAGGCCACCCTCGAATTACAATCCGACCACATTCGAATCAATCGGACGCTGCCGATGAAAATGGCGGACAGACATCGGGCCGCTACCAGTCCTTCATCCGATTACCCCGATCAATGTTGGATCTTGATAGGATTTTACGGAAAACAGGGACCAAAAAAAGTGGATGTCGGGTGAATTTTCATCGGAACTCATCGGAGCGCTGACATTTTTGCAAAATTGGGATCAGATTGGCGTCAGATCAGGTTCCGATGGTCAGTGGAATGGGGGTATAAGTGTGACCTCTGTATTGTCAGACGAGTATGGAATTAAAGGTTTATAATTACTTTTGGACCAAATTAAACAAAATTAAACGAGATTTGGACCCCAGTGATGACATACCATTACCTTCTCCTTACCTTCTAAGTCACAGAGTGCATTCCAGGCTCTAGATTATTGACTGTATACACACAGTACAGACACCATGAGTAGCACTTACATGCCTCAGTTGAATTCTCCTTCATGGAACATTCAGCAAAATTACATCACCTGACTCAAGGTGTTCATACACAGAAGGTTCTAGAATCAGCATTTAGAACCAGCAATTGTAAATGAAAAGGTTAAGAAGAGAGTTATTTTTTTGAAGATCGCAATCACTGTTTCCCTTAAAAATATACATAAAGACTTCTAATACATCATTAAATTGGTGATATGGTAATATCTACATGCAAGCATAACAAGGTTGATGATGGAATATAATACACTAGTTGTCCACTTTCTGAACATACATTATGTCTGCGCTCCAGCTTAGTTTGCATTTGAATGTTTCACCTCTTGCATTCATTTTACCAGATCTTCATAAAGTTCCTGCATTATCTAATCTTATATCTCCAGAGGTCAAGTTTCCAGTGATGTGCTTTCTTCAGAACAGCTTGTTCTTGTTGCTGCCCTGAAAACAAGAATGGATAGGAAATATAATTCTGTGATTAAATCCATTAACGAGTACAAAATAATTCCAAATTAATAACTTCATTGATCTCCACAATTGCAGTATTTAGAAAAGTCCTAGCAAACACATCAATGTCAGTGGTGTATAGATGGACTCACTAAATTAAAAATTCATTGTTCTGTACTGAATATTC
This sequence comes from Arbacia lixula, assembly GCA_963669155.1. NCBI lineage: Eukaryota > Metazoa > Echinodermata > Echinoidea > Arbacioida > Arbaciidae > Arbacia > Arbacia lixula. The sequence goes on along the minus strand of OZ022579.1, from coordinate 23,204,555 downwards.
AAAATCTAAAATATTCAGCTCAGATCTAGTCTGGTGGCAATCATTTGATTAGCATGTCTATACCAATACACGATATGTAGATTGTTATGCTTCTATTGATGATAGTATTGGACATATAGAGCCTGAGGTAGAAGTCCGCGAACTGGTTTGAGCGGAGATCTAGCACACAATATGGATGCGTGCTCATATTTTAACTGCCTCGATGTATAGTCAGAGAACTTTTTTCAATACCATGTTACACCAAATTTGTATACAGGAAAGAGAAGTAAAAGGAATCATGAAATGCAGCACAGTCCAGTTAACTGAACGAACACCCAATCAGATCATGTTCACCAAATATTTCATTCCACACTTCTATTCTTTTGACTACATTTCAATCTGATTTGTATGTAATTTATTGTTATTACATACAAATGTAATACATGCTAATTGTATGTACTCCATTACACATCTGTGTGCGTTTGCAGAAGTAGAAATTATGTGGTGCAGTGCATTTAATTTTTATGAGGTAATTTCCTCAAGTTCACTAATTCAATGACAATGGTTTTGAGACACTAAAAGGTAATTCATGAAGACATCACACAAGCAACATCAAGCCAAACCTGTTTGTCTTGCCATGTCGCAGCACGCGTCTTCCTCAGCTCAGTGAGTTGCATCCCATCCTGTATGTCTCAGCATGATGTGCTTTCAGTGGCAATGAAGATGTGAAGTACAGTGTAGTACAGATCACATAGCCAGAGCATTGCTGCATCAAATATTTGAAGTACTGAAGATTCTCTTTGTATGAGAGATAATTTCTAAGCACGATATGAAGCATTTCACTTCCTAGCTGAGTCACAAATCATTCCACTGTTTCAAACTTATGAGGATATATCGCAGCTAGGATTTCCCCCTGTAGTACAGTGCAGTGCTAGTGTGTTGTTTTCAAAGAGCGCGCCTCTTCTGGAATCTCTTAGGTCAATAATAGGTCAACAGCGATTGAGAGGTTATGTCAACAGGGCATTATTCAGGATCCCCATGCTACAATGCAAAGCTCACTTTCTTTTGGTCCATTAAAGTAAGGGCCATATAGTCTATACATTCAGACATAACTATTGGTATTTGTGTATAGTTCATATTCTTATACTGATTGAACTTGCTATGATTGCTCTTCTATGTATAAATACAGGTTAAGTGTGAATAGTAGCATTTGCATTCAGATAGCCTCGCGAGATATTCTAGGTTAAAGAGTGCATGGATAGAGTCTGTAAGAACCATGTCTAAAATCTCAGACTATATGCTCCACCTATAGCATGTAGCAAAGTCTAGCTAGCAGACAGTGTATTTAAGACCATTGGCCCTATCAGGAATAAGACAATCTGAGTTGATATATCATTTCATGAAGATAAGTGCCATACATGTTTAGGTGCGGCAGTCGAACTTGTAGGCCCCTATACATGTGTAGATTGCTTCTTTCAGATGCACTGATGCAACTGCAGCTTTATCTGAACACTTAGCCTAGGCCACTAGCAGAGCGTATTATAGTGAGGGGGGGGGGGCCGGGAGAGAAAAGCACTGCGGTCAGTTGCTAGCATTATGATGGAAGAAAACTGGTAAAGTGGTATGTGACTATTGTGACAGCATGGACCTAATACCCCTTTCCCGCTGCCCGTCTCGGTGAACCACCGAGAGGTTCCCCGGTGAATTCACCGGGGAACCTCTCGGTGAAAGTTTCAGTGCCGTCGTTTCACACCGCTCTCGGTGAAACTTTCCCCTAGACGGGTTTTCTGCTCGCAACGTGGGTGATCCCAGCGGAAGTGTGTGTAATAATGGCGCGCCGCGCGATATTTCGCGCGCTAATTTGAACGTGCATATAAGCATGCAGCTAGTGCAGTGGTACGTATTGATGGTTCGGCGTACTCGTACAACTTCGTATCTCGCAGATTTTATTGCTCAGTGTTGAAATTCGCAATATTTGCAGGTCATTATTGTGCACAAAAAGGAAAGGAAGAATGGAATTTGCTATCATTGTATCACTGATGCTTTGGAATCAAGGACTGTTCAGAAACCGAATTACCTGTACCTGTACGTGTGGATTTGGGAGGTCGAGTGCACGCTAGCTAGCTGAAAACGTGTGCATGACAGGAAACAAAACATGACCTTTGACATAATCTGCATATTTTCCCCGGTGTTTCACCGAGACGACCTTTCACGCTGGGCGCTCTCGGTGAACCACTGGGTGATCTCCCGTTGAACTATCGGTGTTCACCCAGGACGCTTCTCGGGTAACAATTGCCCAAAATTTCATCGGTGTTTCACCTAGGCTTCCCCTAGGTTTCAACCGAGAGACCTTTCACACTGCAGGGTTCCCCGGGTGCCCCCAGGTGCCCCCGGGGAAGATTTTCTTCAGCGGGAAAGGGGTATAAGATGTAGATGTAGATCCATGCAGGTGAGAGCCAGAGCTGTCATGTCATGTGAATATGAGGACAACTCAGATAGCCCAGCAAGATTGTAGGCCCTTCAGCTGGAGACTGTTAACCACACATTCTCTTAACCCAGACTATGCCCTGATCTATGCCCCTCACCTGCACAGTGAGGAAAAGGGAAAAGGGTGTAGTCTGAGTTATCAGACATAGTTGTGTCCATACACAGCACATAGGCCTACAAACTTAGCGGTGTCCATACACTCCACAGCCTACATCATCGGCTAACATTAAGACAGTGTAATAATTAAGATTACAAACTTAGTTCACTACTTCCCCATTAAGTGAAGGACACTCCAAACTTGTCAATACTGTAGTGTTTGATTCTTTCGGATGCACTGATGCAACTACAACTTTGTCTGAACACTTAGCCTATGTTAGTACTTTCCCTCTACAGCTTCTCTTGCAAAGCTGGAGAGATGAAAAGTCAGACTTCTGCTGAGGCATTGCAATGCACTCCAGCTAGCCTGGCTTCAAGGCGGTTTGGGCATTTTTAATTGAAACTTCAATAAACAATCAATTCATCTTGCTGATGTAGGCCACATCATTCTCAATTCCTTCTGCAGATATGGACTGAGAAAACAAGACAGATTCAGTGATATAATCTTTAGAATACTAGACTCATATCATTTTGGATCAGAAATTTCCAATAGCCTGGAAACCAGGCTACGCAACCACAAGCCCTGACAGTGACAGGCCACAGGGACAGCAAAACAAACAATGCCCCCCATTCATAAATTCTCTGTTACACACACCACACTATATAGTGCTCTGTGTTGCAGATTACACATGTAGCATGCACCACTGGATTAGGGAGGTGGAAACCTCCCTGTTCCTTTCAAAGCAGTGAGAATGAATAAGGAGGATGGTTTGAAAAGTGAAAATTTCCTTCAGATTTTAAGATCACGTGGATGTGAATATCATTAATATTAGAAGGAGCCATGCAGTGTATGAGTATTGACTAAATAGGGGAATGTGTCTCAATTTTCCATATCTCTTTGGGAAAATGCGAACTAACTTGTAGATTGCAGGTTGCAGAAGTCTCAGAAATTTACATTAATGAGACCTCTAGATAACCCAAGGCAAAGATTCCAGCCCTCATGGGCTGTGTTTATCAACTTTTCAGAAATTTAAACGCGTTTCCAAAGGCCTTTACAAACACGTTTCCAAACGCATTTCCAAACGCGTTTAAAAAAACGGTGCGTTTATCAACTCCAAAGGCCTTTACGAACGTGTATCCAAACGCGTTTCCAAACGCGTATAAAAAACGGTGCGATTATCGACTCGATCGCCCAAGTCGAAAACCGGCGTCGTCACCGAAAACAGCTTTCCAAACCCCATATTCAAAACACCTTTGCGTTTATCAACTCGTTTAAACGCGTTTGGAAACCTTAATTGTACCAAAAAAAGAGTTGATAAACATGCCCATGGAAACATGATTATAGTCTCATGATTCAGGCCCTGCCATATGCACTATTTGAGACAGACGTACATCCTGGGCATATGCGTCTTCAAATTATAGACCTCAGTTGTATTACACAAAGGCATATCATCGCAATTCATAAATGCGAAAAATGTTATGCCGCGTTGCTCATTTATTTGGTAACACGAGTATGAATATGAAATAGTGGGCTTTGCAAACATGATAGTTCTGGCTCTCACATACCAGCTTTCTTCCATTATATTGCCAACGACTGACTAGGGTGCTTTTGTTCCCCCCACTAATACGCTCTGCTAGATATGCAAGAGAGAAAGTACTGGCCTAGGCTACTTAGTCAGACAAAGTTGTGCATGTTGCATCAGTGCATCTGAAAGAAGTAATCACTATACAAATTTATATAGACTGCCTTCCCTTAACATGTATGGCATTGTACTGCATGAAATGTTATATCAACTCAGATTGTCTTACTTGTGATAGGGCCAATGGTCTATACACTGTCTGATGAAGCTAGACTAGCTACGTGCTAGGTGGAGAGGGCATATAGTCTGAGTTTTTAGACATGGTTCTTACAGACTCTATTCATGCACTCTTTAACCTAAAATATCTCGCGAGGCTATCTGAATGCAAATGCTACTATTCACACTTAACCTGTATTTATACATAGAAGAGCAATCATAGCAAGTTCAATCAGTATAAGAATATGAACTATACACAAATACCAATAGATATGTCTGAATGTATAGACTATATGGCCCTTACTTTAATGGACCAAAAGAAAGTGAGCAATTCAGCCTGCATTGTAGCATGGGGATCCTGAATAATGCCCTGTTGACATAACCTCTCAATTGCTGTTGACCTATTATTGACCTAAGAGATTCCAGAAGAGGCGCGCTCTTTGAAAACAACACACTAGCACTGCATTGCACTGTACTACAAGGGGAAATCCTAGCTGCGATATATCCTCATAAGTTTGAAACAGTGGAATGATTTGTGACTCAGCTAGGAAGTGAAATGCTTCATATCGTGCTTAGAAATTATCTCTCATACAAAGAGAATCTTCAGTACTTCAAATATTTGATGCAGCGATGCTCTGGCTATGTGATCTGTACTACACTGTACTTCACATCTTCATTGCCACTGAAAGCACATCATGCTGAGACATACAGGATGGGATGCAACTCACTGAGCTGAGGAAGACGCGTGCTGCGACATGGCAAGACAAACAGGTTTGGCTTGATGTTGCTTGTGTGATGTCTTCATGAATTACCTTTTAGTGTCTCAAAACCATTGTCATTGAATTAGTGAACTTGAGGAAATTGCCTCATAAAAATTAAATGCACTGCACCACATAATTTCTACTTCTGCAAACGCACACAGATGTGTAATGGAGTACATACAATTAGCATGTATTACATTTGTATGTAATAACAATAAATTACATACAAATCAGATTGAAATGTAGTCAAAAGAATAGAAGTGTGGAATGAAATATTTGGTGAACATGATCTGATTTGGTGTTCGTTCAGTTAACTGGACTGTGCTGCATTTCATGATTCCTTTTACTTCTCTTTCCTGTATACAAATTCAGACTTTGAGGCAGTTAAAATATGAGCACGCATCCATAATGTGTGCTAGATCTCCTCTCAAACCAGTCTACCTCAGGCTTTATAAGTCCAATACTATCATGTTATCAACTGAAGCATAACAATCTAAAATTCTGTTATCAACGTATCATGTATTGGTATAGACATGCTAATCAAATGATTGCCACCAGACTAGAGCTGAGCTAAATATTTTAGATTTTGAATATTCAGTACGGAACAACAAATCTTTAATTTAGTGAGTCCATCTGTACACCACTGGCACTGATGTGTCCTTTAGGACTTATCTAAATACTATAATTGTGGAGATCAATGAAGTTAATACTTTGGAATTATTTTGTGGTCGTTAATGGATTTAATCACAGAATTACATTTCCTATCCATTCTTGTTTTCAGGGCAGCAACAAGAACAAGCTGTTCTGAAGAAAGCACATCACTGGAAACTTGACCTCTGGAGATATAAGATTAGATAATGCAGGAACTTCATGAAGATCTGGTAAAATGAATGCAAGAGGTGAAATATTCAAATTCAAACTAAGCTGGAGCGCAGACATAATGTATGTTCAGAAAGTGAACAACTAGTGTATTATATTCCATCATCAACCTTGTTATGCTTGCATGTAGATATTACCATATCACCAATTTAATGATGTATTAGAAGTCTTTATGTATATTTTTAAGGGAAACAGTGATTGCGATCTTCAAAAAAAATAACTCTCTTCTTAACCTTTTCATTTACAATTGCTGGTTCTAAATGCTGATTCTAGAACCTTCTGTGTATGAACACCTTGAGTCAGGTGATGTAATTTTGCTGAATGTTCTATGTAGGAGAATTCAACTGAGGCATGTTTTTTTTTTTAAAAAAAAGGTGTCAGACCATTTACGATACAAGGTAGAGAAATGGGAGCAGTTGCAGAAGGAAGTGGGCTTAAGGAAGAGCCCTCATCCCTGTCCCTCCTCCGAGGAGCAGGGGTGAGTAACCAATCGAGGGATTTAGGAGGACAAAAGAAGGAAAAAAAGTTGAGGGGATGGGGAAGGTGGAAGAGAAAAAAAAACTTATGTGTAGTTTAAGGATCTTCACTTGTTTTCTTCAGGTAATTTTTCTTCTTCTCCCCCTTCCCCTTCCCCTCCTCTCGACATACATCTTCCCCATACCTTCCCATTGCAGTTTCCTCTCATTTCCTTCCTCTGTCCCATATTTTCTCCTGATGCAACTCAAATATCAATGGCCTTCCTCTCCTTCCCTGTTCCTCTCACTCCTCCTCTTTTCCCACTCCCTCTTCCTCCATTACTTCCTCACCTCTCCCTTATAGTCCCTCTTCTACTTCTCATACACATCTATCCCTCGTCTTCCTATCCTCCCCTTCTCCTCCCGTCTTTCTAATCCTCTTTTCCTCCCCCTGATCCTCCCCCACCCCCCACCCTCCCCCCCCACCCACCTCCCCCCCCCCCCCCCCCCCCACTGTTCCTATTCCTCTTATGCAGGTGATTTTTCTCTCTGATTTTACTCTACTTCCCCTTCTACTCTTCTAGCATCCCCTCTTCCTTCTCCTCTTTCTCTACCTTCACATCCTCCCCTTTCGCTCTATGTCCTGTACCCCTCTCCTCAACACCTCATCTTTTCTGAACTTCCTATCCCTCCCGTCCTAGCTCCCCATCTTCCTCCACCTCCTTCCCTTATTCCTCCACCCTCCATTTCTCCCCTATTGCACCTCATCTATCCCTGATAATTTCCTCCTCCTTCCCATCCTGAAGCTCCTCGCCCCTCCCTTTTCATACTTATTTTCTCTTCCTCCACCCTTTCACCTTTCACCCTCTGGCCTCTGCCCCCCCCCCCCCCCCCATTTATCCCTCATTAGCCCCGTTCATATACCATATACCGCTATTATTACCGATGCACATCGGTAAGGAAGTTTCCAGCGAGCCGCAAAAGCACCGTTCATATACACCCCCAAAAGCCGTAATGTTGCGGTGTTTTGGACAGCTGGACTCTCTCCAAACCAATGGTGACATGCTCCGCTCAGCCATACGAGCGGTAGGATTAGCGACCAACAGGCCAGAGCACGATGCTAAAGGCGCAACATTTACGCCTATTTTGCGGACGCAGTTTATAAGATTCGCTTACCGCAATATTGCGGTATTATTACTAGGTCTCGATCCGCGAAAAAGCCGCAAAATAAGCGCAAAAAAGGAGGAAGCAAATACCGCATTATTTGAGCGATTCCCGTTCATATACGCAGCTATCGGTAATGCATCGGCAAAATTGCCGCAAATGTTGCGCCTTTTTCGCGGATAGGCGGTGTATATGAACGGGGTTAATCACATCATTTACCCCACTCTTCTTCTTCTTCGTCCTCCTCCCCCTCCTCCTCCTCCTCTTCCCTTATTTTCTCTTCCTCCATCTCTTCCCCTTCTCCTTCTGTTCGCTTCCGCTCTTTATCCAGCTCCTAGCTACATCACATATCTTCCTCTCCTCCCTTCTTCCTCTTTTTCTCATCCTCACCTCCTCATCCTCTTCCCTCCCACCCGCCTTCTCCTTTTGTCATCTCAGATAGGTATATAATGCTACATAGTGATATTTTTCTACTCTATGTAAAACACATATTGTCTATGATGAAGCTTGCTGTGTATGTTTGTTGTGCATCTTCAAAAAAAAATGCATAACATGACCTACAGGGCAATGAGTAATACAGTACTCAAATTTGAAGTCCCTCCTTGATTAATTGTAATACATGATTGTACTACATAATATAATATCTTATGAGTGTTCATGAAATAATGTGTCAATATGATATCAAAGGTGTGTATATTTGGATATGGTGTCATTGATAGAAAGTCAATACTCATAATGGGGCAAAGCTATTTGCAGCCCTTTTACCAATACACTGTACAGTATTACACCAGTCCGTGGGGCTCTGCTCACCTCATGCAATAGTGGGGTGTAGAGAGCCATGATGTGTATTATCGCGGTCTCGGGTCTACAGGCTATAGGACGGCCTCATCAAAATTCAACCAAAAATCTAGCTGAATCTAAATCCGCTGAAAGTAAGCTTCTAGTTCTAATAATGTGTGAAAGGTTTTTATACATATTTTTTTCTACATTTTTTATGGTATTTCCATGATTCTATTTTTTGACCTGCAATCGTGCTGCAATACCATTCCTACAGAGAGCAGTGCATTGACTGCCCTTTATTATTAAGGAATTGTTAGAGTGTGAAAGACTTTAATCACTTTATCATGCATGCCTGGTCTAGTTAATAGCAATAATACATTGAATATTGCCACTCATTGTGTTTGAGCTTTAACAAAAGTTTAATGACTGCAGATGCTGCCATATTGGTAATCCAGAACAAAATGTTAGATTGCAATAAGCTGACTCTGATGAAAACCCATTTTGGCCCTTTACAATATTTGTCAATCTGTTCATAAAAAGTATGAATGTTATGTATGTAGTATAAACCATTCAAGGCATTGTATTACAAATGTGGACATCACCAAATTCTGAAAAAAAAGTGTATGAAACACTATAACAAATATGGAAGGCTCACTTTGTGACAAGATACTTAACAGTTGTATTCAAATAGTGAAAGAGAAAGATATTTTCTGCATTTCGCTTGTGAGGCTCAGCTCCTTTTTCAAATATAAGCTGGTAACAACTATTTGTACATGTATAGTATAGACCTTGACAAGTTACTTTTAGGATGTGCAAGATAATTTGAAATGTGTTTCAGTAGTATATTCAAGTTTTTGGGGAAAAATAACTTTGCATTTTCTTCTATCCATCAATGCTTGTGTGTGAACCTTCAACAATGTACACAACATTGAAGTTTTAGGTATGGGAGAAGAGGTAAAATCTAAATAGTAGTTGTGTGAACTACTTGATTTCTACTGGACTGACCTTCAAGTTTAAGACAGTGTTATAGAAGTAAAATATTTCTTTATTCTGTAACACTTTAATCATGATCCTTCTGTGAATAGAATAATTCATGTACCTGATTCAATCTGGAGATGCGCTACTGTTTTGTACTATTTTTCTCTTATCCATAATAAATAATAGTGTACTATCATTTAATTGCTCTAAGAGTGGTATTTGACTATTTGTATGTAATATGTAATTGGCATGCAGATTTACCCTACGTGACAGTTCTCGTTTTTTGTCATGCTCATTTCTTGACAGACATCAATAGTGATAATCGTTTGTCTCACAATGTATAGTCAACGGAATCTAAAAAGATCATGATGTTTTGTGTGCCGCTGCAACACTTCGACAGGTGTGATACAAAATTGTAGTAAGTAGGGTATTGAAACCCCTACTTACTACAATTTTGTATCACACCTGACGAAGTGTTGCAGTGGCTCACGAAACTTTGTCATCTTTTTTTATTCCGTTGACCATACACTACGAGACAAACAATTATATTTAGCATTATTGATCAATTTAATTGTTTCCTTTTATTTGGTAGGGCTAGGTAGGCTGTGCAGGATCTGAGGACAAATTTGGAAAGCCATTCATTATACTGTATGTAGACTTGTGCAGAAGTGTCAAATATCCCTCACACAACATCATATCATAGAGTATATCTATTGATCTTATTTTGTAAAGCTGACACGGTAAACACAAAAATGTCTTGACAGCATTTTGAAATGTCTTAATTGTAATGAATCTAAACTCATTGAAATTGATAACTACTTATATGCAATGTAATTTCAGAGAAGCATCTTGACTCCAAATGACTGTCCTTCTAACATATGTTTTTTCAGCCCAGTGAAATATGTCTTCACCTGTCTTACCAAAATCATGTCCTTTGATCAGAAAGACGAACATGCAGTTTGCATACATTAGTTGTTGCTATGTCAGGTAAACTTGGACAAGCATTAATGTTGATATTGGTAGCTTACACTTACTTTTGTGGAAGAAAACAAGCATTATGAATGAATACTACCTTCTTACTTCTCTGTTTTATAGCAATAACATCAAAGTTTAGATATAATGCTATGTGTCACCTGATTTCGCTGCAATTACAGCGAAAATATGCCACAACAGAGTCTTTTGCATCAAACTGACTTTCACTGGAATTACAGTGAAATCAAGTCAAGACACCTGACCAATTTCGCTGTAATTTCAGCAAAACATCAAGTTAAGATGCACACCCAATTTCGCTGGAATTACAGCGAAATATCGAGTCAAGGCATCTTCCTGGTTTCGCTGTAATTACAGCAAAATATCAAATCTACACACCAACGTTCCCACTTTTGCTGTAATTACAGCAAAATAACAATGCGAAACACCTTCCTAATTTTGCTGTAATTACAGCAAAGTGGAATTGCGCCAAGCCTTGTATTTGAAAATCAAGAAAAGCTTTCATTATTGATGATGCTGTGTTTTTGCTCAGTTAGGGCAGATTTTTAAAAAACTTGGGAAACGCGCAAATTACCCAAATCCAACACAACAATGTTGGTAGTAATTAAGACAATCAAATATCAAAATACAATCCACAGATCATGGTGTTATCATGGTGATGGACCGGAAGCTGTGATAAGTTAACTCTCTCATTACCATTGACGCAACATTGTGTATTATCAATTAATTAGCAGAAAATGCTTTCAGACTTAAATGTTTTGTTGGGAGTACATTCGCAGTTTTGCAATAATCTAACATCACATAAACTGAGTTTAAACACTAAACTTTTCAAACAAATTTCTTTCTCTGCAGTATAGTAAAAGCATATACTACAATCGATCCCCTTTACTGTGTTCAATGTCATTTCACATTGAGAATTGTATTCATCAGTGTCATCTTTTCATTATAAGCAAAATCAGAGCAATAATCTCATGCAGTCAACGCACAAGAAATCATGTGTCAGTTGTCATACTTATTGCACATTATCTAGCATTATCTACCCATCACAGACAGGAATATATCCAATTTCTCATCTTATACCATGTTTACCTGCAAGTTCTTCCTGGTAACATATAGTGGTAGGAGCTCTTGACTCTTAGTCTTACCAATAGCTAAGTTTGACCCCATATTTCCGGGACATGTTGCTTATTTTTGTTTCCTGCAAACCACTGATTATACATTAACTTCCATGTCAACAATGGTTACAATGTTTACAGTGCTTTGGTTGTTTCCATCGTAATTACAATGCTGAAAATTGCAATCATTATCAAACATCTAAATATGCAACATCATGATTATGGTGCATGTTGTAAAATTGATATCTTTACTGTTGTTATATTATATCTGTGCAGTTGTAACAACGAAGGAAAAAACAAAATCATCTTGCAATAAATTTGATAGTATCCTGCACAAAACCAAAAAGTATATGATATGCACATAGCATGTATGTATTTAACTGTGTATGAATTTCATCATTCACACACTTTGGTTCAATACCCTAGCAAAGCAAAGCAAAGCATTTAACAGTTTGCACTTATAAATCTGTCCACAAAGAATTACTGCACAAGATCAACCCAAAGGAAGAAAATGGAAAAACATAATGATGCATAATATACCAGTTCGTAGTTACACTGTGATCAGACACTCCACTGAATAGACTGCTGACTGGAATTTTTTCATAAAGCTGTATTGGATGACGTATGTAAAGACATTTTAAGGTGTGCTTGGAAGAAGAATAGAAGCAGGTGCACATGGTGAGATGTTCTTTCACGTCCATCTCAGAGCTGAATAGTTCTTTCCATATCTGCATGATAATAAGTTGAAATGTGGTCGACTATCTACTGAATTTTCATTTTATTCTGTGAGTGGTATGATTGAGCTGAGGTCATTTGTACCAGCAATAATCTGCTCATGTGCAGATTGCAACTACAAACTGGCTTAATATTGCTATACATATCATTAGGAAAGACTGTCATAAATCATCAATAATGTCAAGGTATAATGTTGAAAGGCACAGCTCATAATGATACCAAAGAAAACATTCATAGCACATAAATGGAAGAAGATTGTATTTGAAACAAACATTTTTTCACACTTCACACGCAATATGCTAGCTAGTGCACAAGCCTAAGCTTTTAAACATCAACTCAAATCATACAGGAACATATTTACATGATGGTGTTTGTTAATGCATAGAATTTCTGAATACTATTAAGTACTATTCCATCTGAAAGGCACAATATATAGTCTATGAAAGGAAGGACATGATAGTTTGTTATTGCACTTAGTAATACATTGTATTCAGCTTATTATAAACACAAGTAAATGTTCAGAGAGGAGATAAAAAAGATTAATATTTCACTTTTTCTATTCATTACAATAGGGTGTTCAGTCTAAAGGAGCTCTGTATCAAAAGCACTTTACAATTTCAAGATTTACAATTTCAAGATTTACAATTGTAGCAAACATGTACACATATAGACTAGAAATTGATGATACACGTATAACATGCAGATATAACACTATTTCATGAGATAGCAAAATTAATCACTTCTCTTACTTAAATGACAAGGGCCGAATTCCGAACAGAGGTTTAACGCGAACAGTGTACTAAACCTGGAATACCAAATAAAGCAAAAGGAAATATTATCATTGATGCAATATAATCAATTTTGTCCTCCAAACCACAATGATATAGAATTTGTCCACATAATAATTACAGCAAATAATTCAAATCACCAACCATTTTGATTCTGTGATGAAAATAAATGATTTTGTGACGGCATCAGATGATTTCTTTTGCACTCCATCAAGTAAGTCTATGTTTATTACGCAGTCCAAGTGAAACCACCATTGAGAATAGGGATCATCCTATACTTGTAGCAGGGACTGATTACTAGTAACTAAATACTTGATATCATTGAAAATACATGTATGCTTAATACTTTGTGTGTCAGTATCTCAAAAGGAAGCATTTAGTCAGGCACACAGGAAAGAAATAATACACCGAATATTCAATACGACTGAGAAATATTTGCGTGCATATATGATGTGGAAAAAATGACATTCATAAGAATTGCATAAACCTAAATATACAAATTGCATGAAATGATGATTTTTTTTTCTAGGTTCCACTTACGGATAAAATCTACCGGTACATGTAGGTAGAATAATCATCTTGATCTGAACAAAGAATAACACTAAACCATTTTCTTATCTGAAAAAAATTGTAAGTGATGATAAAGCAAAGCAGGCCTGATGAAGTATACATGAAAGTGACTTTGAGATAACTGGACTATAATGTAGACCACAAAACAGGAAGTGATTGCTTGAATCACGTTCATTAAACCTCACTGACGTTATATTGTTATCTATTTATAGATTAAAGTATCATTCATACTTTACAGAATAAGGTTTGGAGATTTTATGCTTTCATAGGTATTAATTTTTCCAAAGCCAATGGATAGCTCAGTACAGGAAATGAAAAGACATAAACACATTGTAAGCTGCTGTCCAAATAGGAGGTAATTATGATAAATACATTTATGCTCAACTGACCGGTTTTGTAATCCGTCTAGATCCTGACATTACAAAAGTGTTAAGTTTGTTTTCTATTTCTCATCGTGTATCAGAGGTAAATTAAATTCATGCTTACCTAACTCTGACAAGCAAAACCCGAAACATTTTGTATTAGATCACTTTCAATCCTGAAATAGGCCTAATTGCCTAAACATATGACTAGGATCTTAGAACAGGCTGAAAGCTGTTCTTCTCACGTGCGTCATTTTGTGGCTTTGTAAATGGCCAACATTTCCTATTCTTATCAGAATCTTAACAGCATTTCAGGAGATTTCATAACCCTGAGCTATGGGATATGGGTGTTCAAAGCCATATTACTAACAGTGTTGCATTTAAGCCAATATTTCCACGCACTGAAGTTTTTGTGGATGACAAGGTCACAGATATTTTTGCTTGTTGCTCTTTTTGAGATTGGCACCAGAGTTACATCAGTGCATTTATTGCACATATAACCTCCCACACTAGAGTATAAATAAAGAGCACTCGTTATTCCGAAGGTTCGTTATTCCAACGTTCGTTATTCCGAATGTTACGCGACAAATGCTCGGATTAACGAACCCTTTTTCATTTTCGGAATAACGAACCTTTGGAATATCGAAATGTAACCTAAATAAACACACTACTGAGAGAAAACATATTTGTACTGCTGCATTATTTGTGAAATCTGTTGTAATTGCAAACCTAGAGCAATTCATGAAATTCACAAAAACAAAGCCTCATGAAAATTAATAATAGCTTAATGAGCCGGAAAATAAAATTATACATAATTGCAGCTCAGTAATTACAGGGCTTAGCAACTGCCATGAGGAGTCTATTACTGACTTCCGAGTACTACTTTAGTCCTTTTTAATATCAAAGGTGGTGTATCCCACTTGCAGGCCTAAAATATGAAGTTGTGTAAGTATGATGCTCAATGGAAGCAAATATATACAACAAGAATTTCCCTCAGAATATAAGAACTGGACACTGACATTTAGTGGAGTTACATTTCAAAGTGACTTATTGTTAGATTCTCCTTATGATGTATATAGTCAAGCACCTGTAGGTTCTTGCTTCAGGCAGTTGATGCACTGTATGTATGAGTGGAATACATTATCGGTGCCGTGAGATCACTTTGGCTGTCCGGTCTTCTTTGGACGCGGAGGCACGCTGCTGGACCGCCTCCCCTGTCTCCCTCCCGCGGCCACCTGGAGCCAGAGTCTCCTCTGCTGCTGCTTCTCCTCCTCTCCCTTCTCCTTGAAGTATTTCTCCTGGATCCCCGTCACATACTCCAGGTAGTCCTGGGTCTGCTGCCGCGTCCGGACTTGGAACTCTCCGTGATTGGTCAGGGGATCGCGCACCGGCTTCTGGATCATGCTCAGACGCGTGGTGGTCGTTGGTCTCTGCTCCGTCTGCTTTGTGGGAGTGGATCCACTCTCCCGGCCTTTACCTATTAGCATCGGCACGATTGTGACGGGCTGAGTATGAGACGTTGACCAGCCATGGCTCTTTTTCTTCCGGACGGGACTGGCGATATGGCTAACTTCAAAGAGTGGAGCGGGCGCTGGCGACTGATGTCTTAGCATCGAGTCGCTCTTGCATCTTCTCAGCGGGTTTGCGTTGCTCATGTTGGTGTTCGCAGGCATTTTCATCTCGCTTCGTTCTAGGACCTGCGCCGTCTGAGGCCTGATGATGTTGGCGCGTGGAACCGTTGAGATGACAGTCTTTGGGTGGATGCTCTTGGGTGGCTTGACATTGGTCGGGATATGCTCAAGTGTCTGGACAACAACCTCCTTTGCAATGGGTGGGGATGGGTTCTTTGGGTAGCTGCTCTTGTGGAGACTCCCTCTGGACACGGTGGATGAAGCCGATGACGTTGAGGATGACCTGTTAGAGAAGGTTCGCAGGGACTGCTCTGAAGGAGCCGCATAGCCCACATAGTCAATCTGTAGGGCGTTGGCGATGGTATTGTTAACCACGTCGGTGTTCTTCTTGCCCTCCTCGATGTTACTCCACGTCAGCAGTAGCCGGTCCCGTTTCACCCCCTCGTTGGTGATCCTCTGCTGGGAGCGCAGCAGGGCCTTTGCCTCGGAGAGTGAGATGGCGTCCGTGGCCGCCCCTTTGGCTCGTCTCACGGGGGCGCTGTGCCCTCTCATTGGCAGTTTGAACTTGGTTAGCTTGAGCTGTGTGGCACTCTGGGTGGATACCGCAGTTGTTGGGCGGTTGTCCTTCAGTTCGGTGCCTAAAGACGGATTTGACCTGGAAACCCTTGAGAGTGCAGAGGACAAGCCTCTTGAAGGAGTGGTGGCTCTAGACTCGGTCATCTTCGAGGACACCTGAACACTTGATGGCCGAGACGTGACATCTGCCGATGCTTTACTCACATACACATTTGATGTGGTCCTTGACCGTCCGGTCGGTGGTCTCGAGTTTACTCTATACGTCTTTGTCTGGCCATTCACTTCTACAAGGCCTAAGTCTGTCTGTTCGTGGACGTCCGAGGAACGCCGTCCCTGAGTGTTGTGATAGAGGGGGCCCTTCACATTCTGCGTCAAGGTGACATTGACAAACACATCCTGGGTCTTCCTGGCCTCCTGCAGGCTCTTGTTGCTAAGCGACCGAGTACTGTGAGTCAGATTTGTCCTACTCTTGTCGGTCTGTGCCGTGGTGTGCGCGATGATCTTTGGGTTCGCTGCTCCCGCGAGTTGACTCCGATGTGCGCGTACTGCAGTGTAGCTCTGCTGCCTAAGGGGAGCATCCCCATAGTGGCTCTTGTACCTCAGCAGCTCAATCTTCTCCTCCTGCTCGTAATTCCAGTCCACCTCCTCGAAGCACAGCATGAGTAGATTGGTAATGGTTTGAAGCAGCAACCTGTGGGTCCAGCAGGACACAAACATGGCAAACTCTTTTACACATTCAAAGCTATCATGAATGCATTGATACATTGATGATTAAATGATGAATTCATGATGAGTTGGTGGTGACGCTTCATTCCCACCTAAATGTATTGCTACTATACATGTACACCACCTATGTAATTTGTGCGGTCACACACAATTATTTGCATATCCACAATGTCTACAGAAATGTCTACTTAACACTTTCTTTTTGAAAAAGGGAGCTGTAAAAAAAAAAAGAAGAAAAAAAATGTTTTAAAAAAAATATATTTTCAAAGGGAAAAATATACTGCCATATTTTGAGTAAAAAAAAGGTAACAAATATGGCAAAAACGGAATGGTTGGCACTTCTGTAAATGCAGCAATACGCACCTCTCCCCGCAGGGATGAATGGCGACGATGGGGTCTGAGCGGCTGTTGCCTCGGAGCACCCTGAGGCAGTCTCCAGTCAGCATGTTCCAGATCCTCAGCTTACCGTCCTCACATCCCGTCACCAGCCGCAGGTACGCCATGTGGATGCACAGCACCGGGCTGTATGGTGCGGAGAATAGGCACTTAGCACGATTAGTAGGGAGTTTGTCTCTCAATGGCAAAGGCTGTGTGTTCGAGTCCCACATGTATCCTTGCAAAAGAGCCAGCGTTAGTGTGTTTCCCCACCTGCCCTTTTTTGTGGGGAAACATTATGTTCCCAATTGGATAGGACATTAACCCAATGCTCTGATTTAGATTTTCTGGCTTTGTCAACCCTGGTCTAGTTAGGATGTCAAAATGTGCCATTGGAACTGCAGTAACCAAAGGTGTGGGTGAATAGCTACCTGAAAGGAATTTTATGTTTATTTGTAGCCTGTCATCTATTCTCTGGGCAGCAGATTGTGGGGGAGTCGTGCTGCTTAGTATCTGAGTGGAGAAAAGGACGCTTGCAGATACCCAAGCAGAGTAAAGGACTGGTTAAATGGAGGTTCTGTGTATTGAAGAGCCCTAATCTATGCATGTTAAAAACCCAACTTCACTTCTCGATTAAGAGCAGGATGAAAACCCGGTGGGGTGGACAGAAAGCCTACACTGGAAAACTGATGAGATGCCGACCCCTCATGATTTACACCAGAAGGCTATTTAGCTGTTTGTTGTACCCGCATAGTTTAGAACCAATTGTCTTGACAACATGCTCATATGACGTCAAATTTCGGTCCTCTATCAAAACGCTGATTCTAGCATGGGATCATGGTTATACAGTGTGTCCCAGAAAAAAGGAAACCTGTTTTTGGAGGTCGATAACGTAATCATAAAATATCATATTATTATAAAAATGACAGCAATATTGAGAGTAAAGTATCTTCTTTCGTTTGGTACCAAATTCACAATGAATTGTCCACACATGACTAATTTCAAGCAATTACAAGACTTAGTGCTCAATGTCAGAAACGTTTTGCGCAGAATAATGAATGTTGTTTGCATTACGTTGATGCTTCCTTACAAATCTTGACCATTTGTCCTGCGCAACTTGATTTTGACAATTATTCTTTAAACACGTGTTGCTCCTCATCGCATGACTCTTATCTATCATGTGAGATGTCAAATGAAAGAAGAAACATCATGCTTTCTAATGATGTGTATGATATTCAATTATTTTCTTCAGTTAACTAGAGAAATAACAGAGAATCTCAGTTTCCTTTTTTCTGGGACACACTGTACAAACATGGTCGATGACACTTACTTTGGATGCCTGAGCGCATTGACTGCCCGATCGTGGTCACCGAGGGCGCTCCACACCAGGACGTAGCCGTCCATGCTGCCTGAGATGATATGCCAGTCATCCACCTTGACGCTAGTGATGGGGCCGTGGTGGGTGTTGGGGTTGGGCAAGCCAAACCGGTTCAGTCGCTTTGGGGACTTATACAGCACCTAATGGAGGGGGGAGAGCGGGGGGGGGGGGGGGGGGGGGGGTCATTTAAAGTCTTTTCATTCAATAATAATAATTCAATTTTGAGACAAGTTTTGATTCTCCTTTTCAACAGGATGTCTTACACCCACACTTTAGAGTTGCTCCTTTTATCACTCCTTACTGTTTATGACAATCTGTGGTTTTTTTTCATGAAATTCAAAACATCTCATTTTTATTATCCTTTACAGAAGTATTTGTAAAATAGAACTATTTGCTAACTCAAAGAATTCATAGACTTCAATTCATTTTGAGCTTTTTAAAACTTTATTATAGCACTAGATGTAATAACGATTCAAAATCATATTGTACATATATTATGTATTGAAGGAAAAATGTTATCAAAGATAGATGGAAGTGTCTACTACAAAATGATACATATCATTTCTATTGAGGCAATTAAAATTGTGTCATCCCTACAGAGAAATACCCTCCATGTCACACTGACTTCCTACCTTTAAGAGGCAGGCGTCCTTGATGCTCCAAACTTTGACCTTTCCCTCCTCACAGCCGCTGACCACTGTGTCGATGTGGACCGACACAGCATTGATCTGGTACCGATGTTTGAAGGTTCGCCAGCACTTCCCCGTCTCAAAGTTCCAGACTATGGAAGAAAACGAGTCCAGTCAGATTCAGATTCAGATTCATTTTATTGGTCTTCTTAAAATCTATGTTCATGCATACATGTATACATTGAAGTAAATGACATCACAATATTACTAGCCAGAATGAAAAGTTACCTATTAAAGCATGGTAGGAAAAGTATGGAAGAAAACAATTACAGTCAAGAAACAGATTTATGATTGATCTGTCTTCTTCTTACACATACAAATCAATTTGTGTTCCAGGTTACAATTCAATATGAATTCATGCATGTACATTACATTAAATGATGTGAACATGTTACATGACAACATCATTAGACAGAATAAGAAGTTTCTACAATTCAGTGCAATACCATTTAAGATGCCTTTTTCGTCAGTGTATAGAGCATGCTTAAAAAACAAGCTGAGTATGCCGCAAAAAAAGTCTAGCATTCTCAATACTAGTCCTACTTTCATTCCCTATTTTTCTCCCTCTGAGCCAGAGAAGGAGCTGAGAATGATTAGTCTACTGCAGCCAGACCTTTTTATTGAATATTGTAGTTTGGATTGAAAATGCCCCACAGCCTGGAGGCCAAGCTAATGAGACTACCCAGTTCAAAGAAGACAAAATATTTAAAAGAAGACTAAAAAGCAGTAATTATGGGTGCTTCTCCTGACCTTTGACCTGGTTATCCTTGCTTCCAGACACCAGGATGTTATCGTACATGTCCAGACACATGATGGTGCCCATGTGGCCATGGAAGATCTTCTGTGGCCGGCCACTGTGAATGTCCCAGCACCTAGGTATAGGAGAGATTGAAGGGCAGATACTCTTACTGGGAAGGCAAAAAAGCCTTCAAAATGTAATTGTTAGCAATCTTCTTGCCAATGGTCTTAAATTCATGTATTGTCTATTTTAGAAAGTTGCTGAAAGTTATTTGCCCTCAAATGATCTACATTTGGAGTAATGAGTGATTAAATCACAAATCCTCAAAATGTTCGGCCCGAACATCTTGAGGATTTAATCATCAATCATTAATTACTCCATATGTGGATCATTTGAGGGCAAATAACTTTCAGCAACCTTCTAAAATAGACAATACATGATTTAAGACCATTGGCAAGAAGATTGCTAACAATTACCTTTTGAAGGCTTTTTTGCCTTCCCAGTACAGTATATGCCCTTTAAAGAGTTCATGATGATGCTTTGTTGATATTAATGCATAGGGTTGATTTGTTTTTATTGACAAATATTTTTTGTGCGTGAAAATAACATCCTGCGAACATGTTGTACGTGTGTTGTGCTGCAAAAATTACCAGTTTTAGTAATTTTTAGTAGTATCAAATCATATCATTGTCCTCCTACCTGATGCTGGTGTCATAGCTGCCACTGATGACAAACCCCCTGGCCTCGTTGATGTACAGCGACTTGATGGACCCAGAGTGACCGGTCATGAGAGGTCCAGTCTCTTGTCCACTGATGCAGTCCAGGAACCTGACGTGGCGGTCAAACGACCCTATGGCCACCAGCTGACCAAAGTTATAATGCACCACCCTGTTGATGTCCTCTCTGGAAATGGAAGAAATCAAGATGTTAGGAATGTTGTATTTTCTATTCTCTAAGCTGTGATTAGCCCATATCCTAGACTGCAGGGCGGTGTTTCACCAAGCTGTTCGTAAGCTACAAACGACTTTACGAATGACTGGTGACCACTTCTCATGTGCTTAATCACATTCTCAATCATTTTGATTTCCATCAGCTTAAGTTCAAATCTGATATTTATAAATGAAAATTCTTGTTGTTAACAAGTGTTTGAATACAAAGCTTAGGATTTGTCAAATTTGATTAGGATTGTTGGAAATTAACTCCCAATATATTAAAACAGGAATTAAGTGTGGTATCACATTTAACACAAGAAGGGATCACCAGTCATTCGTAAAGTCGTTCGTAGCTTACAAACAGCTTGGTGAAATACCCCCCAGGATTCTTTTTTCCATCTACACTGCGAAATTAACCCAGTATTATTTGATTCATTACTTTCATGAAATAGAGAATCACTGTTCCGATATTGTCTAGTGGGGCTAGAGTCCTGCACTCACACTGAGAGTCTCCCCTATGATCACTGCTGCTTGCTCTACCAAAATAGTTTAGAACCTAATGATGTCACACTCCGGTACTCTGCAGCATTAAAGGGATAATCCACCATAAAATTAAGTTGGTTTTAATAATAGCTGAAAAATATCAGTGAAGGTTTGATGAAAATCTGTCAAAAGATAAGAAGGTAAGGATTGTTTAAAGTTTTGATTTTGTGATGTCACGCGCCAGATGCTCTCCCATCTGTTGTGTACTCATTTTTCAGAAAATTCTCTTTAAAGGATATGTATTGATTTACCTGTGAATTTCATACATCATTAGAAACAGGTTTTACACACATACTCCTATGAAAAAAAAAATCCTCAATCAAAAACAGAAAAAGAGCAATTCATAGCACACAATGGGAGAGCACATTGCATGTGACATCACAAAATTAATAATTCAAATAGTCACAACTTTTTTATCCTTTGACTGATTTTCGTCAAAACTTCAATAATGTATCTTTCATGTTTCTGCTTTTAGAACATATCTTAAAGACTGTCCGTCCCTTTTGCAAGCTTAAATTTTAAAATCGTCTATCACTATCGTAAATTGAAGAAAGTGTGATTCAAGACAATTTCTGAGAATATAGCATGTTGAAGCTTTCTGTATATGTAAAAAAATTCAGCCATTAAAATTCAAACCGACTTTATTCGTACTACAAAAAAAGTATTAGTCTTTGTTACAGTATCTATGTGGTTATTATGCATGTGTGAAATTCTCATTTTATGAGTAATTACCAAACTTTGGAGATGATTCCTTCTATAGAACAATTTATTTTCATAATGCGTTTTATAATTCAATAAACAGATTAATCAATAAAGCAGATATTTCAACACAAACTGCTAAGAGCCTGAGGTAGAGACTATTAATCAGACGTTGTTTACGTGCATTATTTGAATTTTACACTACGTATCAGTTTCAAATTATGAATATACAGCTTGCTAACACTTCTCTATATGTTTTGCCAATGTTTCGATGGTTTTGTGGTGATCTGAAAAAGGGAAGGGCCGTCTTTAAATTCAGGATGGATTATCCCTGCAAGATATGTACTCACTGGTCACTGAGCACCATGACATTGTAGGCTCCGCAATAGATGTTTCTCTCTTCCATACCCACGTCGTGCGTCACCACTCCGCTGTAAGACGTATCCAGGCTGATGTCGCTCTTGAAGTTGATCTCGTCGGGCGGCGAGTCGGCTAGCAGCACCTCGGAGGAGTCGCCCCCCACCAGGCGAGGCACTCGGATCTCCAGCAGGCTGGCGTACACCGGGTTGCCCCCCTTGGCTGACGAGCCCTGATGGGTTAACATAGAAGCAGTCGGTTAGTGTAGGACATGCAAAGATTTACTCGCCTTGCACACACTCTCATTGAGAGCGCCTGACACTAGCCCACTGTAGAATGTTGGACCAGGGAAACTAGCAATTAAATACCCTTTTCTCACTAGGTTTTCTTAGCCCTGTACTATCCTTTGCCTCGTACTATCCTTAGCCCCGTACTATTTTTTGAAGCTTTTCACACTGGCATTTCTTAGCCCCGTACTATTTTTTAAACCCGACTAGTTGTTCTCACTCAAAATCGTTAGCCCTGGACTTTCTCGACAGCTTATGAATATTTATGAGTGTACGTCTTGCACATCGGCTCTTTACCACTCCACATCAAGGTCACTCGCCCGTCGGGCATTATCTGATTGGTCTCAGCGTCTTGGCCTTTAGAGCTGACACCGCATTTCCTTAGCCCCCTACTATTTTTCGTTTCTGTTCTCACTGGCGCTCTTAGCCCCGGACTATTTGGCTTGGCCCTACAATTGCGGGGTTAGCCCTGCTTTATGTACAGTAGGGCCAAATAATCCCGGATTATTGGTAGGGCTAGCCCACTTTGGTAAAAACCAATGAGAACAGAAAGTGGTCTAAGCTTAGCCCCGTACTATAGGTGGTGCTAAGGCCCCCCACCTATAGTACGGGGCTAAGGAAATTTTTGCCAGTGTGAAAAGCATAAAAGAGAACAAAAAACCTGCATAACAAATATGACAACACCACTTGGGTACTATATGCTGGTCATAAAGGTGATTCTATTTCAACTGAGCCCTTTCATATCTACTCAAACTTAAATGTGCTTACTTGCATAAGCATGACCTCCTCCCAGAGGATTTGCCTGAGCTTCATGTCCTCATCCACCTCCTTCCCGACATAGCACCAGTGCGGGCTGACCTTGAGGCAGTACATCAAGTCCTCGTACTCCACAAAACTCAGGATGTACTTCGACAGATGAACGGGCAGCTCACGGATGAAATCCACATGCCGTCTGACACCGAGTAGCGCCTTCCCAGTTGCTGGGACCACGGTATGCGTCGGGTCGACGCTCGAAGCAACGCTTGAGTTGGAGAGGCTTGCGAGGTCATCCTCTGATTCGTTATCCTCTACGGTCACATGATCATGGGCGAGGCATTCTGGGAAGGGGTTGATTGGCTGGGAGTGGGAGTATGTGGTGGAGGCGGCACGGAGGAGACTGTGTTCAGGATGCTGGTGAGACTTGTATGAGAACTCTGTGTCGGCCAGGGACTCATTCTCATAGTCTGAAGAAAACACCAAGGTTCAAGATTTATTGTCACATAAAAATATGTAAAATTCAATCTCAGTCATTGACATTGGCAGTGCATATCACACGTAAAGCAAACAAACACGAATTGATCAAAGAACACTTCAAAAATTAGAACACTGCTACATAATATAATTATACTTCTAGACAATAAACATGACAAATTCACAGTCATCCGTTTAAACTTGTGTATTATTATTTCAAAGCTCTTCCTGAGAAGGACTGCGAGCACTCTACAAGGATAGTATTCTTCAAGTATCTATTCCTCTTAATTAATTAATATCATATAATATTATATTATAAATTATATCATAGCTCCTGCCTTTCAAGGCAAGAAGTCAAAATGATGTTGTTAAGTAAAATTCAGAACAAGGGAACTTTCTATACTTTTACAATGTGTTTCATGGAAAAGGTCAGGAATCCTTCCTCTAAATTTTAGATGGTTGGCAGGCATGTTGTATATTTGATATTTTTGTCTCAGTATTGGAATGATTCAGATGTAAATATAAAATGCCCCCCCCCCCCATATATCTTTTGTTTGTGTAAAATATGGTGTGCATGATCTGAAGACATGTAGAATACAATTGCATTTACTATACAGAATTGCTCACATACATGTAAATGGCTACATTTAGAAAAGTACTTTATATCACATCCAATATTTTTCAACATTTTATTATCTGTAGATATATACAAATGTAACTATCAATATTTCAGCTCAATAGGGGAATGGGAAATCACTAAGCAAAATTTTATAATAAAACAGTGTTACATTATTCAAGAAAACTTATCTATGTACAGGTGTATCACTTTGAATTGATTACAGCTCACGTCATGGATACATTTCATCATGATTACTGATTTGATTATTTTGCGAGTACAATAAAAACATGCAACTTTTGTTCATGGTATGCGATGAACTTTAAAAAACAACCCCAGATTTTGTAATTCATAGAGAAGACACTATTGGTTAATGTCAAAGTTGCAAAGTTAAGTACAAAAGTCTTTCTTGTCAATCTACTTGAAGGTGTTTGCAATGTATCCTAGCTGTAGCATCCGGGCAATGTACTGGGCATGTAAACATGCCATGAATGACTGACTGTTAACTGTATCGATCTTGTGTGTACATTAGCGCTTCCCCTGTGTAAATACCACCATACTCTTTGGGGAAACCAAGGTGCTGGGAGAAGTATCCAGAATTGTTTTATTTACACATCGGGATAATGCTAATGGAGAAGGGCTTAACGCCTCTTTGTTTTCTATTGACACTTAGGCATAGCGTTCTAATCCCTTTTTCAACACACTTAATCCCTCTTCAAACGCAGCTGATACATTTCTTCATTGGTGTCAATTAGAGGCATTCCGAGCTGGAAACATTGTTGACAATTATTTGCCTCCATTAAGAAGAGCTCGGGCAAATAAAAATGTTTTGGAGACCCATTTCACATTTAAAAGATAGGACCATGGATCAGCTAGCACATTACAGTGTACATTCGACACTTCCTACATGTAGACTCAATTCCAACAAAACAGACTTAAAAACAATTTACTAGCTCCACAAAGAGAGTTTATGTTGTCACAAAAAAATTGTCACCATTATTACTACCCATAATCTTACAACTGAGATGTGAATTAAGTAAGAAAAACATTCTTATCTAACTTTTTTTCATTTACTTAGAAGTCTGTTTATCAATTCTTTCATTTTTTTTCCAGATGAAAGCTTGTGGCAGAGTTGCTACTATTGAACCATAGAACAGAATTGTACGACATACACTCCAGCTCAAAGGAATTGGCACAGGGAAAGGAAAGGGAAGAAGGGGAAGGAGTTTTAAACCGCTGTATGTTTTGTCTAGTCCAGCATGAAACATGATGCTTAGCATTGTGTTTCATGCTGAAGTGGACAAAATTATACCATGGTTTAAAACTGCGGCTCCTTCCCTTTCCCTATATATGCCAATTCACTTGAGCTGTAGTTTATGAGTCCTAATTCTCCTTTTCTATTTCATAAAATTACTGAAGTATAGACTCACCGATATTTCTGTTCCTGAGTGTTTGTTTCTGTTCTTCATTCAGTAGCATGGACTGGCACAGCTTACAGACAGTGTGTATCAGCTCCCCACTGCTCATCTGCAGAACACCCAGAAAATAATTTGACTTACTCCAATACGGAGCACTCGCAAACCACCTAACCGTGTCCGATATTGCACTCTCAGTGACGGGTCCGCTAAGTGCGCGATCACAGCCCGCCTCGACGTGATCCCCGTCCAACCCCGGGTTAGCGCGGGACCGCGCGTACAAGTAGTCCTTCCCGCAGAGCGGTTGCAGTATCCGGACCACATAGGAGAATAAGTTCGCGCTTTGAAAGCGCCGGACCAGCCCCAGGACAAACCGCTTCTTGGTGCGCTCCCCAGCACGGGGGAACCACTGTCGGGTCTCAAGTAGCCGCGTTCGAACCACGCAGGACTCACAGCGCGAGCACGTCGTGGTTCCCTTGGACGCGAGGCAGCGCAGGTCCGGTGCTTGCCCAAGGTTGAACTCGGAGTTCTCGGTGGTCGGTGGAGGGTGTTTCATGATAGCCAGTGAGCGGGCGGTGAGTGTGAGTTGGGACACGGGCATCATGGCCGCAGCTCCGTCAGGCCGCTTGCTGAGGGAGGTGGAGAGAGCGACGGCAGTCAGTGGGACATCATCTGTGGAGAAAAAGATCATTTTTTTGACCGGTTATATGAAAATGATTACTCTCAATACATGCTACTATCTTATTTCAATATACACTACAGCTCAAATGAATTGGCATAGGGAAAGGGAAAGGGAAGAAAGGGAAGGGGCCTCAGTTTTAAACCGTGTATACTTTGTCCAGTTCAGCATGAAACATGATGCTTTTTAGGCTAAAGCATCATGTTTCATGCTCAACTGGACAAAAAACGGTCGTGGTTTAAAACTGAGGATCCCTTTCTTCCTTTTCCCTTTCCCTAAGCCAATTCCTTTGAGCTGCAGTGTACACGTACTTCTTAATTGTTGTTTTAGCTACAGTATAGAAGCATTATTTTAGCTAGAAGTACTAGCTATTAGTCCCCTTTACCAAGGGTGGAACTTGGGTGTCAAATAAATGCATTCTGAGCTAGAATATTGTTTGACCATTGTCCCCTGTTAAAGAAAGAGTAAATGAAAATGTTCTTGAGACATATTTCAGATTCAAAATATAAGTCAATGAATTACATATACATGTAGGTGCACCTACTGTATAAGCAGAAAACATTTGTATGAAAATTACTCTCAGAACATACTATGATATTTTCATTTGAGTATGAAAAATGAAATAAAAACATTGGAAAGAAATCAATACCAGTACAAACATATGGGTTGTACGCAATAAAATGAAAAATATTCTTTCTTACACTGTACACAGAATAGGACAATTGAATCATAAAAGAAATCGCTACAAAGTATTGTACAACTGGTAAAAGAAAACTATCCAGTGCCTGTCAGGAAAGCTTGTTCTAAAACTTTCTAAAGAACTGTAAGAATAATCTGATAAACCTTTATAATGAAAATGAGAAATGCATTTCAAAGTGCACCAAAATACAAGCACCAAAAATATAACATGGATCTCACCTGAAGCCATTTTGGAAACAATTTCTGATCATTACACTAAAAAGTCCACCATCCAAGTGACACAAAGATAAGATTCATCAATTATACAGACCCGTAGCACCGACTAGGTATGTATTGTTGAGCTGAAGAAAAGAGACTGTTATGCCTGTGCACTCCCTAATCAATATTCCCATTATCTATTTACTAGTACAGTCCTTGAAGACGTCTTATGAGGGCTCTTTATAGCGCGTCTACTGTAGCTGCTTCTTTGTTAATAGAGCAACACATTTAACAATGGGATTCTAAAGACAGCTAGTGCACCTACATGTAGCAAAGGCAGTTGGGGGGGGGGGGGGGGCATTTCATGAAAGTTGTCAGTACTGACAACTTCAGTGAAATCCTCAGTTTTGATTGGCTGAGAGGCACTAGCCTCTGACTGTTACTATGGTAACTGTCGTAACTGTCAGAGAAAGACAGCTTGTCAGTGCTGACAATTTTCATGAAACGGTCCCCACACTCTACTCTTACTAATATGTCACACTTTACTCAGCAAGAAGTTGTGCGTAAAGCTCTAGACTAGTACATTTGTACATGTACATAATCTCATAAGAAAACAATAGGTAACCTCTAAGAAGCTGTACAGTCACTGCACACTTACAAATGAAGAAGTAAGAATTGAAAATAACTTAAATGGCTGCACTACACTACGTATAATATCTGAGAAGGCCTGCCTATTCAAGTTTCACCAAGGGACTATCATGTGACTTCTAAGTTTGAATATGGATGTGAAACAGACCCACCATCAAAGAAGAACCAACATCAATGATTGTAGACCTCATGCAGCTCAAATACAGCATAATTAACTTCTTGTGTCTCGGTACAGTACATACATGTATGTATGTCCAACAATTTTCATATAAGTTTGGAATTGAGCATTTATCAATGCTATACAACAAATCAATACAATGCTTGAAATGTGATTGAAATCTTGTAAAATGTCCTCAAATAAGCTCAGCTCTCGACTTGCGTATTTAAAATGATTTTAAAGATAAAAGTTTTCATAGTTCACATTTTAAGCTCAGATTAATATATATTCACTGCAATGTTGACATGCCATATTGTATGTACATGTAGTTAGCTAAAGTAGTTCATGGGAGTGGGCACTGGGAATCACAGATTTTACCCCAAACAGTGCAGTGCAACTCCAAAATTTGCTATAATATTCTGATGTTGCTGCTACTGCGCAAATCATGGGTCACTTTGAAATGCAGCAATTTAGAGAGGAAAAGGGTTTTAACCACATAAAATGATTATTGATCAACAGATTTTAGTTTAAAGGCATTTGCACAGGTCTGCAGATGTTCATGACATCATTTAGCACCTTAATAACTCTTGAGGAAAGTATAAAGTTAGGTGAATACATGTAAAAGAAACAAGACGAGACATACTTGTGGACAAGTATCAGGTGGTCTGCATTGGCAAATTCATGCACAGACATGGGCTGGAAAATGCACGGTGAACTATAGACCTTCATTCGTG
Organism: Arbacia lixula; assembly: GCA_963669155.1. Classification (NCBI taxonomy): domain Eukaryota; kingdom Metazoa; phylum Echinodermata; class Echinoidea; order Arbacioida; family Arbaciidae; genus Arbacia; species Arbacia lixula. The sequence goes on along the minus strand of OZ022579.1, from coordinate 23,175,312 downwards.
ACACCAACTATCCATAAGCAATGTGAGACAGCGCTCAAGAAAGCTCATAGGGCACCTATTATACTAAAATTTCAGAGAATTTCCTAAATGGTAACATGTTTATGCTAACGTGATTAATAGTCATGTAAGAGAATGGGGTGAGAGAAAAAAGAATTGGAAAGAAAATCTCAAAGAGAATGACAAAGTGAGGCATAGAACAGAAGAAGATGGCAAAATAAACATTGCAAAAGGAATGCAAAAGTTGACCCTACCCACGCCAGGAATCGAACCGGGGGCCTCGAGATCTTAAAACGGCGCCTTACCTATTGAGCCACAAATCTTCCCATTCACTTAACACGTAATGCCCAGCAGGGGCTAGAATGATTAAGAAATCGATATTCAAGCTGAAATTTCACCATGATCCCGACATCTGATTAAAAAATGGAGACAACGTTCCGGAAAGCTCGTAGACTCAGCTACAACATACTGAAATTTCAGAGTGAAAGCTTGACATATTAGTGAGATACATCTCCTAGAAGCTCGTCATGTCATTTCATAAATACCACTTCCATTGACATAACACGGAAGTGCGATTTTGACATTCATGCGTATAATGAAATTTACACCGTGAAGACGTCATCAAAATGAAAAATGAAGGCAACTCCCACTATGGAGCGAGGTCTCAGCTACAACATACTGAAATTTGGGAGAAAATTGACCATGAATTACTGAGATACACAAAAGCGGGTAAAAAAGTTCATGACGTCATACATGAAAAATCATTTTTTCGATTCATATGGCAATATGATGACATCAACATAAATTTAAAAGGTAAATCAAACATTAAATCACATCTACATTTCCCACTCTTTCAGAATATTGAAAAAAAATTGGGGGTCACCGGCCATTCTGAAGAGCTATGGCCGATTGAAGGTAGTCATGTTTTTTGCAATATTTGCACACAAAAACGTATTGACGCACGCGCAGACTTTGAACTTTGACGCACCCGCACGACCTTGTTATTGCATGGAAATGGCTCAAAATGACAGGATGTGTTGTATGTAGTGTCAGTAACATGAATCCAGTAAAAAAACGGAATTTTGACGTTTTGTTCGCGTTACGCACGAAAAAACGCGCGAACGCGCGCGCACGCGCGGAAATTTTTGAAATGCTAGAAATGGCCTGAAACATATGCAAAACAATTTTGAGTTGATTTGGAGCATTTTAAAATTTTGCGCGCGCGTTTTTGCACTAACGTACGCGTACGCGCGCGTTTTTTTTCAATGAAATTAATTAGCTACTCATTAATTATATGCATGTCAAATTTCATTACACAGAGATGACCAGTTCTAGAGCTACATGAGGTAATAGTTTTTCATTAAACTGCTCGTAGATGACGTCACGATGACGTCATGACCTTGAAAATGTTGCTGTAACATGTTCACATATATGTCCATACATGATGAACATTTCATGAAATATGGCCTATGCATTGTTGAGATATCCATGTCACAAAAATTTGGAATAAAAATAAATAAATAATAAATAAATAAATAATAAAGAAAGAAAATTCTAACGAAATTAAGAGGTGATCTGTCGTTGGCGACAGACCACCTAAATATGAACTTAATCCACAGATGTTAAAATCTGTACTTAAAATTACTTAGGTAAAATACACAAAAATTTGGCAGTGTACAGTATCATGTATACCAATAATAACTGTCAATAGAACATGCATGTATAAATCGTAGGTGATTGTTACAAGAGGAAATGAGAATTGTCACCTGCATGCAACTTCTCCAGATCATTTTGAGATGCTCAATTTCCCTCTCGGAGCAGGATTCACATGAAAATTGTTAGTTGTTAGATCTAATCATTGTTTTCTTATTAAATGGGCCTGTCTAGTAAATTATGTCAAGTAAATTAAAGTGTTTTGTGGTTCTTTCTTTCTTATCAGCAAACATCATCCTGTTTATATACTTAACTTTTCAGCAAGAGTTTTACAGTATAGACCACATAAGTTATAAGATTATCAATCTGTGATAGCTTCAGACTCAGAAGACACTTATAATAAAAGAATAGAAGTTAGAAATCCACATAGAGGTCTACATGGTACAACTTGATACTAAGTTGAACTGTGCTCTCATTAACTTGCAAATAAAATCAAATGGTGTTGTTGAGCTGGACTCAGACTCAGTATGTCCAAATCCAGTTTCAAAGACAAAACGTACCTTTATGGTTCTTGTTCTTGATAATTTTCAGTAAATCTGAATTGCATTTTTACGATTAGAACTTTTGTGTAAAGATGTGTGTTGTGATGTGATGTGTGAAATTAAATAAATAAATAAAAAGTACAATAATACAAATCAAAGTTCTTATTGTTAAAATATGATTCAGATTAGGCCTACTAAAAATTATCACGTCGGAACCAATCCACATAACAAATCTGTAACATATAACAATATTGAACTTCACGTTAGACGCAGTTAGCGTCATGAGCGTTGTAAACAATGACCGCAGCAAACGCTGAACACTAGAATTCCGTCCCGTCATGCATTGCGATGCAAGAACCGTAAAGGTACGTATTGTTTTTTTTTTAAATGCAGCATTGACATTGAGGGTGATTTCACAATTAGAACATTAAATCAACGTTTGTCTGAATTGACTTGGGCTTGGCCTGGCCCTGGCCTGGGAAAATTGGAGTCACTTTTTTTAGATGCACTGCCACTGCTGGTCTGGTCCTGGAGTCGGGACTCTGCATCTATTCTGGAGCCAAAAGCCTAAAACAATTCATATTTTTAGATCTACCCATTATCTCAGCACTGCGCCACTGCCATTAAATTCCTGAGAAACTAAAGAATGAGAAATTCTTACTGTAGTAATTTCACTTTAAAGTACTATTTCTGACCAGAAAATTAGATAACTCTGTGTAATTGTAAAGAGTTATCTAGACTAGTTCTACACACAAATAAATCTGAGCACATAAATCTTTACAAAATTGTAAGCACGCGGGACTGGCCAAATCTAATTCCCGTTTCTGACGATACTGATAATTCGTCATAATACTCACCTTTTACATCAAGCAATTAATCATCCGCATAAGAATTGTCCTTCCCCTTGGATATCTACGCATAATTTAGAATGGAGCCCCTCGGCATCGACCTTTAATGCATGTTTTACAAACAGTTTACTTTCGCATTGTTGAGAAATTGCACAGACAATACACAAGTAACACAACACAGGCTCGCTATATGCGGCGTGCAAATCAATCAATCATGCAAATAGGGGTTTGTACACAATACAAGGGCCGAGCCCTTTCGCGTTTCCACGCAACGCTACGCTGCGCTATCGACGGATTTAAATGTCTATACTTCATCGCAAGATGGCACTAGACCACTGATCTAGTGGAGAGATCAGTGCACTAAACACAGTGGTGTTTTGCAGGCAGGAATACAGGTGTGTGACCTGACTAGGGTTAACATGGAAAAAAAACCGACGCCACAAAAGAAAATAAAAAAAATAATAAGGATATGTAATTCATTTTACACCATGGATAGTAGATCCATGCATCTCAATTCAATTATTTATTCATTAAACAAAGAAAAATAAACAACTTTCATGAGCAATGAATATTAGGCATCACCAGAAAGCCGATGGCTTGCATCTTGATTAACTAACTAGCTTGCAGCTCTTTGTTTTCTCAGTTGACACAAATATAGCATAACAAACGATTGCACAATTTGTTTCATCAAGTGTGCATGCTATGACAAGATTTACGAATCGTCCCTACCATTGACGATGGACACTAAGTGTTTATGCTCAACGACATTCAGATTATAATAAACAAATGTTACTTAAATTTTCTTCTGAAGAGAATGTGATTTGCAAAGATTGATGATAGGGACAGATGACAGGGTATTACTACATGTAATTGTATATAATATCCAATACATATTTCACGATTCGGGGAACCCGAATCAATCTAGTGTGATTGATGAAGCAAAACAAGCTATTTAGATATACACGGCATGAAGCTGTAATTGAATTATAATATTGATAAATTGTATTGATATTGTTTGGTGTGTTGTACTAGTTTTGTTTCCGAGTAATTGTTCTGATTGGAATGTGATTATATATGAATTCAAAAGGCATGCACTCAGGTCACACGCACACAGATATACACTTTCAAAGATTACACACATCCAATTATATTAATGCACTTATAGCTAGAGCCCTAACACTCGCATGCATAATATACACACATTCACAGCCCCGAGTGCTACATGTATTAATACTCAAACACAGGCCCACATACAAACACATCCCATAAACAGACAACCCAAGATACACCCTAATACACACACACACACACACACACATATGCACGCACATACATTAATACCCTCAACACAGGCCCAACAAACACCAGAAATAGACACCCCAACATTCAACCTTGAACATACTTGATATCAACAAATGTCTCATTTTTACTTTGAGATCATTGAGATAACTGCACTGCAGCATAATTCATCTCTATGATACTGTTTCGTACATTTGAACATGTGTACATGTATTCAACAAACGCAATCTTCTGAAAAATAAATCTCACTTGAGATACAAATTTATTACTATTTTTTTTAAAAATTTATTTCATTTTCTTTTTCTGTTGCTCTTGTAGTTTCATAAATTCTTGTAAAAAAAGAACATATCCAAGAAATGGTGATGTGTTCGACATAAAGGACCTCATAGTCTTACAATCAAAACATGATGGTTGTATAGATCAATGCTTACAGCAGAGCATGATAAAATCATTTCTTTCAAGATAACATTGGATAAGATTTATCTTTTCAATCAAAATTAAGGAATGCAACTGACTTGTGAAAGACCTTTAAACGTAAAACTGGAATTCTCTGTCACTCAAATAATACTTGCATTAAACAGTCCTTTAACAACCGGAGACCATGTTTAGTGTCGAGTTCTCAATCAATTCATCAATCAAATTTACTACTTCATATACTTAAGATGTACTTGTTTATGACTTCAAAACTAAGGATAATTTTTCAGGCACTCTAATCATAATTAGTACATGTGCTGTTAATCAGAGAATAATTCTATATTGGTGAATCAAAACAATGCATTATACATATGCATGATCTTTTCATCTTCATGTTTTCATTTTGAAGGCTACATTTGTGTAAATCGATCTTACACAATAGGGATGACAGATACGTTTTTTAACCTGGCCCTGAAAATCATTTAGAATGTAAATCAGACTTATACACAAATCGAGTCCTGATTAATAATATGTATCAAGGCCTCAATTCAGATTTAAGTCTGAAAATCAGATGAGAAGTACAATATGCGAACAGATGGGCAGATTTAAACAACAAGGGGGCCTAGTGCCCTCTGCGGAGATAAGCTTAACACTTAATATCGCCCATGATGAGAAACTGCTAACTCGAGATTATAAATAAAATCATTTATGACAAGAAAGTTTGGTACAATGCGCTAACAGCTACTAGGTAGATTAAAACATGACAACGGGGTCTTGATACCGTCCCTAGGGATTAAGAGGGATTAGCTTAGATCTTCATGTCGCCCATGCTGGCCTCCAGGGTTGACTGGCTCCAGATGACCATGAGGCCGTCGGCTCCGATGGTGGACAGCTTGCTGACCGCCTCCTTGGCCCCGCTGTGGATGTGCAGCTGGCTGTGGGGACAGACAAAGATTGCAGGACATAGATGGGAGGAAAAGGGTGAGACAAAGAGGGGAAACGAAGAGGTAGTGATATAGCAGGAGGGAAGAAGGAGACGGAAGGGGGAGGAAACAAGGAGCAAAGAAAGAAGGGGAAATGGAAATGGAAAGAAAGGAAATGAGAGGACAAAGGAGGAGGCAGAGGGGAAAATGGAGAGCGAAAGTGATGGAGCAGGATGAGGAGGAGGAGATGGGGGAAGAAGGAGAATGAAAGGGAAGGAAACAAGGAAGAAGCAGCAAAGAAAGAAAGTGGAAAGGAAAGAAAGAGAGGAAATGAAAGGAGCAAAGACAGAAAGGGAAAGAAATACAAAGAAAGAACAAGAAAATGATGTATATTTTAGTTATCAGAACAAAGGTTTCAATGAACAAGATTTGTTTTTCTGTCAGAGTAAAGACAAAGAGTACAGTTCATAGGCTGACCAATAGAGTAAAGCTTTCTAAACTAAGGAGTGATTACTTTTAAAATACAAAAGCTTCTGCACTTTTCCAAAGACTAGATGGAAAAGCTTCCTGGTTTGCTGGCTAGTAAAGATTTTGCTCAGTTCCCAGCCCATTCTCTGATTTCAATAGGGGGATCAAACGGATTTGGGGTAGGCATGTTTCAACTATGCACTACAATGGATAATCACTGATGGCATACACCTTTGATAGACCAGTATGCCATGTTATGGAATATGCTTCTGGAAAGGACTGGTAGGGTATTGTTGTTTGTCTATAAGTATGTGAATAGCTCTGATGTAGCTGCTCAGACAGTGGATACACATGCAGGTGGAGATGGCTCAGTGTAGAGTGTACATGTGTTGAGCACAGAATTCTCTTGATTCAGGATGTCACTCCGTACTTTAGCTCCTTCACTTTTCATTCTCTCCTCTCTGTGCAGCTATTTTCAGAGTTATTCTCAAGACTCAAGACAAAAGCCTAACAGCTTCCTCAGGAGAACTTATACACTACTGTACACACTACGAATTTGAAGTCTATACTAGTACTTCACACCAGACAAACGTCATCCTACAACATACATCTTTAATTTCTTACATTTTAATTCTCAACACAATAGGAATATATCACACTTTTGCTCTTTTCGCTGGCAGAAGTAATGCTCTATGCAGAATTTTCTGGACACTTTTGAAAATGTGATGCACTAAGTCCAATGTAGAATTCAAAAACATATTTGAATGCAGAACGAATTTGTGCATAATCTTGTTCTTAATTCTTCAAGTGTGAATGTAACATCTTAGCAGCTCAAACAAAGTGACAACATGTCCAGCACAGAAGGAGTTACGTTTCTATGACGCCCTGAGGGGGTCACATGACTTACTTGATGGAGTTCTGGTGGACGGATGCTTTCTTGGAATCATCCTCCGCAGTGTTCTTCTTGTCCAGGTTCTGGAACATGGCCCTCGCACTGTAGTTCAAGAGAGACATACCATCATCATCATCATCATCATCATCAACATCATCATCATCATCATCATCATCATCATCATCATCATCATCAGCAGCAGCAGCATCATCATCATCATCATCATCATCATCATCATCATCATCATCAATGTTTAAAGTCTGTTTTCCCCACTTTGTGGGGTTGGGCAGTTCATTTCCTTGAAGGCTCTTCTCGAAACTGCTCTATCATTTGGGCCAATGTGGGTAATATCCAACACTTTTCTGTCTTCTTTGTCAAATTGAGTATTCTCTGAACCCAGTGGGTCTCTCCTCTCCTAGCCACATGACCTCCATAACAATGGGTACGATGATACCCCTTCAGCACTCTATGCACCTCAGCAAAGGAGGGAAGATTGAAATGAGGGCACCAACCGACACTAACCTGACTTTTGCCTGGGCCTTCTTCTGGGCCTTGCCAACCCTCCCCTCAAAAGTCAGCTGGCTGCCGTCGTCGACGCGGAAACGCAGCAGCTCACAGTCATGGCCCTGCAGCAACAGATTTGAAAAACAGTATCGGTAATAATTATGGTTATGAGAATGCATCAATGCCAACTGTCACATGAGAATTAATTTACATGTTTATGCAAAGTCGCCCTCTATTGAGTCGCTTTGGAAATAAATCGCTCTCTTCGAGCAGGACTCAAACTCAGTTTGGTAACCTTGTCATTTTTCTGTGACACCAACTACATGCTAAATGAAGTGTGCAAGGGACAAACAAATCAATTTAAATAAGCCATGGTCTAAATTATAGTAACTAGAGTGAATTCAGCACCCTACATAAAACGCACACATGTTCCTTTTTGAAGTGTACGTGCTAAATCAGGAGTGCTTATCTGCTTATACGCCACAACATGTGCTTAAACCGTGGTCTAAATCTAAAATTCATTTGTTAAATTTGGGCCTTCCAGTGTTGCAGAAACTCCCCCCAGCTACAATGCTGCTAGGTCCCACCCACTCCAGACTGATGCAGGGTAGATCAAATCAAATCAAATAAACCATGGTCGAAACCAAATGAGCTAGCATGAATTTAGTACCCCTTTTGAAGTGTGCACGCTATATCAAGCTTACTTATCTGTTTATACGCTACACAATTTGCTTAAAGACAGCCCGTCCCTTTTTCAGATCACCACAAAACCATCGAAACATTGGCAAAACATATAGAGAAGTGTTAGCAAGCTCTATATTCACAATTTGAAACTGATACGTAGTGTAAAATTCAAATAATGCACGTAAACAACGTCTGATTAATAGTCTTTACCTCAGGCTCTTAGCAGTTTGTGTTGAAATATCTGCTTTATTGATTAATCTGTTTATTAAATTATAAAATGCATTATGAAAAAAATTGTTCTATAGAAGGAATCATCTCCAAAGTTTGGTAATTACTCATAAAATTAGGATTTCACACACACATAATAACCACATAGATACTGTAACAAAGGCTAATACTTTTTTCGTAATACGAAAAAAGTCGGCTTGAAATTTAACGGCTGAAATTTTTACATATACAGAAAGCTTCAACATGCTATATTCTTAGAAATGGTCTTGAATCACACTTTCACCAATTTACGATCGTGATAGACGATTTTAAATTTTAAGCTTGCAAAAGGGACGGACAATCTTTAAACCGTGGTCTAAATCTAAAATTCATTTGTTAAATTTGGGCCTTCCAGTGTTGCAGAAACTCCAGACTGATGCAGGGTAGATTAAATGAAATGAAATAAACCATGGTCGAAACCAAATGAGCTAGCATGAATTTAGTACCCCTTTTGAAGTGTGCACGCTATATCAAGCATACTTATCTGCTTATACGCTACAAAATTTGCTTAAACCGTGGTCTAAACGCAAAACTCATTTGTGAATCTGGGCCTTCCAGTGTTGCAGAGACTCACCCCAGCCACAATGCTGCTTGGTCCCACCCACTCCAGGCTGATGCAAGGCAGGTCCTTGAGGCGGCACTTGCCCTGGGCAAACTCTGCCGGGGCGTTGACCACGTTCAGCGTGCTGTCATGGCTTGCCCAGGCCAAACGGTTACCGCTGGCATCAAACGACACCGTGTGCACCCAGCCACCTGTAGAGAGATATTACAGATAGAATTAGTTTTCCACATGAATTTCTGTTCCATCCGATTAATCAGTAGTTTTAACCGGTTAGGTTACTTTTGGGGCTTCGTGAAATCACTCCTTGTCCAGTTAGGATGTCAACATTTCCCATGGAACTACAGTAATGGAAGGACTGTGGCTTTATTGTAACCTACAATTAATTTAAAGCTCATTCATAGCCCGTTGTCTACTGTCTGTGCAGCAGATTACGCAAGAGTCTCTCTGCTCAATATCTGAGTGGGGAAAAGCCAACCCGTATAAACGTGGGCTCAGTAAATAGCGGGTTAAGGTAAGGAGGCTTACAAAATGAATTTGTACTTGAGTTGATCAAGAAATTTCATAAGATACAATGCAACAGTAATAATACATATGTTTCTACTGCGATTAATACGATGTTTGTAAAAGCTAAAGTGCTGTTGTCCTTGCAACTATTGGCACAGCAACCACCCTTTCAATATTAGGAGTGTCGCGACAATAGCACCAATAAATACGAATTGAAAGATTACATTATGCTATTTTATAGCAATGAAATCAAATAGATGGATTCATTTATGGTTCCATCTATCCTTATGGTAAAGAAGGTGCGTAAAAAATAAATACATATTTGTTTTGAAGGATAAAATTGAAATCAATCAAGTACATACCGCCACCGCCAAACTCCTTGAGGCAGACACCAAAGGGAAGCTTGGTTCCCCAGACGTTACCGCTGGGCTTGGACTCGATCTCCTTCACATAGGCAGAGAACACCCGCACTTTGAAGTCCGTCGAGCCGCAGGCCAGGAGCATGTTGTTGGGATGCCAGTCCACGGTGGTCACAGTTGAGCGGATCGGCTTCTTGATATGCTTGCTCACCCACCTGACATAAGACAGTACAGACATATTTGTAAAAATCCATTCAATTATTTGTGACCGCCCGGCTCATAACCCACATAAAGTCCTTGGGTACGATTTTCTGTAATAGACAAAAAGATGTCATTTGGGATGACAAACTCAAATTTTTGAAGTCTGTCTTATCTAAAAAAAAGATCCTTTCTCTACCTATTTGTTGGCATAAAGTAAGTCTGAGATATTATCAGCTATTCTGGATCATATTTTTTCTTTGAAACTGCACCTCCCAAGCATTATTTTAAAGCTTAGAACTTACTCTTAAAAACCATGTCAAAAAGTGAAAATTCACTTTGGTCAACTTTTTGTGGGTTTCTGCCCGAGAGGTCACATTTATAGTGCATTCAGATTGCATTTCTGTCTTAGCTTACAAAACAAACAACGGTGTGGTATAAAAACTATTCATAATTTCAAGCACAATATCATTAACTCATTATGTGCCATACACGCACCTTGTTACCAGGGGGTGTTTCACCAAGATGTTCGTAAGCTACTAACGACTTTATGAATGACTGGTGATCCCTTCTTGTGCTAAATCAGATTCTCAATGAACAAAGTGTGGTATCGCATTTAGCACAAGAGGGGATCACCAGTCGTTCGTAAAGTCGTTCGTAACTTACGAACAGCTTGGTGAAACACCACCCAGTACTGTACATAAATCCCATAGAGTACCCAACTGGTGTCATCATATCCAGGTTTCTGGTTCTAAACAACATCACTCAAGTGAGAGTTTCACTGGTATGACACTGTCTAGCGGGCTAACAGCATTAGGCACTCCCAATGAGAGTCCCTGCTGTGATCACTGCTGTTCACTCTACCCTCATAGTTTAGAACCAGTTGTCTTGACAACATGCTCATATGACGTCACACTGCAGTGCTTGAAAATTGTAAAATAAAAGCAGAACTAATAATATTGAAATTCAATAATCAGGAAGATTTGGGGAAATTTCACCAGAACTTTTAAAAAAAATCACGGAGATAATGACAATAACATATCAATAATCAGGGAAGTTGGTTGATGTGATGACATCAGATGCAGTGATATTTATCTATTTTCAGGGAGTCTCCTGCGAAATCAGGGAGACATGGTAGCTCGGTAATAGGATGGTGTGTTTACACTTGCTACTCAAAACGCTTCCACTCACCAATCATTGTCTTCCTCAAAGTAGCAGATGGAGACAAGTCTGGCCCCACTGCCCACAGCAAACTTGTTTTCTGTCAAAACATAATATTACAAATATTATTACAAATGTTGCTCAAACTGGGCCTTGCGTGCTGTCTAGGAAATAATAATAATATATGTGGTATCTAAAGAACATGAACATTCTTAATTACTCTGAAATTTTACCTACATAATTGATCACTATCAAATGGGGCAATAGACCATTTTCATTACTAATGGTAACCCCAAAGCTTGACCGAGGTATGTCCATGTGGCATGATCTAATAGATTCGGAGTACACCTCTCCCATTGAAACTGAATAACAAAATACAGGTAACTGTATAACGTCTAACTACACAGTTGGGAGGAAAGTTGTGAATACATTACAAAAATGTATTATTTTGTATTTCATATAGTGGTATTCAGCACGTTAATCTCACAACTCCTTGGGAGGGGAGGGGAATGGGGTAGGAAGGGGGTGTACCCCCCTCCTGCATTTTGAGCATCTAAATTTGGTTAATCTATCAAATAAGTGTACAAAATGACTCAAAGAGTGGTATGACACTTGTGCATTGGAGAAAGTGTGCACAAGCTCGAAGTTCGCATGAGGAATGCTTCTAGCTGCATGCTAAATGGCGTACGACTGATTTCAATTGTAAATCTGAATCACATCGAATCTAAGACCGATATTGATTGTAACTTGCAATTGATATTGATCATATCGTAACTCTACAATTGACCTTAAAATCATGCATAGGCTTGGACTTGCAATAGATAGCAGTGATGGTTTGTAATATGATGAGTTGCAATAGATAGCAACTTTGCAATCAACCGCAAAGTTGCTATAGATAGCAGCCGACTCTTTGGGATACGGGGCCCAGGCGGTGGTCTGGTGGTGTGGTAACTAGGGTCCGTGGGGTTCTTACCAGAGGGTGACCAACGCACGCAGGTAGCGGCACGGTTGATTCGCAGGATCACCAGAGAGGGCTTCCACTCATCATTGCCATTCAGACTCCACACGTACGCATTACGGTCCTGCATAGCCATACAGAAATGATTGATAGACTTCAATTCCACTAAACATTGCCATTTAAATTCCATCTGTGTAGGCATAACAGTCCCGCACACCCAAGCAGAAAAGAGTGAAAGACATTCAATTCAACATTACCATTTAGATTCTATATGTAAGTATAACAGTCCTGCACACGCATTCATGAAAGATTGGTATACATTAATTCCACTCAACGTTGCACTTTAGATTCCATCTGTGTAAGCTAACAGTCTAACACTCCCAAGCAAATATAAATGAAATGTTTGGAACAACAGTCATATTTAAAAAAAAAAAAGAAGAAGAAAATCTTATTTCATATTGAAAGAATCATTACAAGAACATAAAGTGATGTAATATCACCAAACCTGCTCCCCCCCCCCCCCAAAAAAAAAAAAAAAAAAAAAATTGACCATGTTTAGACCTCAGTTTCATCAAATAAAGTGAAATAAACCATGGTATAAAACCATAATAACTTGTGTGAAATTAGCACCCTATGCAAAAGGCACACGTTGGACCTTAATTATTGGACCTTTCCTGAAGTGCATGCACTAAACATGAAACCCCTTGGTGAATGTGGGTCCATAGAGATTTTTATAGGAAATTGCATACATATAATACAAAGCTCCATTAAGACAATGTTTAATCTCAACTTACAGATCCGCAAGTCACGATCCGGTTGCTGTTGGGAGCCCAGTCAATGCTTGTCACACGTTGAGTGTGCTGTGAAATGAAAACGAAATCAATTTGTTTATCTGTATGGAAATTGTATGTCATAATTATATGTGAATTGCATGTTTGCTACTGGAAAGCAGGGGCCATATTCATGAAACCCTACTAGCCTAATTATTTACTAAAATTGCATAAAGTTGAATGCACTTAAGCATCTAACTAAGCTTAGTACGGTTACAGAGTATGGCCCCAAGACCCTTGTCAGTGTTAATTAATTTGGTAACAACACAATGTGCAAGCTGTACCACAAAGTACCACATGGAGACTCTTTCAGCAATGGTACATACATATTTGCATCCTACTCCAGCTTGATTTCAGGATCCAGGATCACGAGGTGGACTTTATCTCAAAGTGATAAAATTGTTGAAGTCCAACAAGATCTGGACCAGAGAAGGTGGCTGAACAGTTCTGCAGTATTACAGCTTCTTGTCATCTCCACCATTTCTATCCATTACCTTGTACATGTACATCTTTATGTACAACTGTTTAAATTTTGCACAAGAAACGCACATAACTCCAATTGGAGCAGAAGTTTAATCTGGTACAGAAAAAGTTAATCTTACTAGTGAAAAATAAAACCCACACAGATCTGAGGATCTTTAAGCCCCTACAGCCTCAACGAACAATTATTTCATCTCCCACGGTTGTGTCCATCATTCTTTTTTATCACAAGAGGACTGAAAAGTAGCTCTTGCAAATAAATATTTCCCCATACTTCTGCCTGAATCTTGTAAACATACCTCGCTCAGAGTGTACTTCTTGTTCCAGCCAGTACCTTTCTTCTCATAGATGTCCACCATGTGGCTGTTGGCCGAGATGGCTACCTCTGCAATACAAAATAAAGAGAGAGAACATCACATATGGTATTCTGAAATCAGGCTTAGATTTTGACCTTAATTTTGACATACCGTAACTATGTTGTGACCATGTTGTTAAGGCAAGTCGGTAAAGTGCATAATACCCAAGGATTTTAATCACAACCTATTGACATGAACTCTAAATAACCACACTGAGTACATCCTGAAAAAATTTGAAATGTTATTTGAAAAACTTTAAGAGGAAATCATTGCGATATGCAGATAGCTTGAGCCCAGCTGCAAGAATCTTCAACGTTAAAGGATGCAGATCACGCCAGAAGAAGTAGAAGTTGTATTTATGACAATGGAAAACAGTCAAAGGAATAAAACAGGTCACTTACGACTCCTATCCTTGTTCCATGCATGGCATGTGATTGGTTCCAGTCCAAAACTGTGCTTCTCCATGATTCTCTATGGCCGAGGTAGATTCTGCATCAAAGAAAAAAATGACATATTTGAAAGAAACAAATACAGAAGTCTGCAATTTACATGCAAACCTTGATAACTTCTTACTTGAACTCATTCAAATATTTCTCACTGATTTAGACTTAACTTGTAGTACTTGTACATGTGGAAGCAAAGTAAAAAATGAAAAACTGTAACAAACAAATTAACCCAAAGTCAAAGAATTATTGTGAGTGAATGTGCCTTGCTTCAAAACAGTTGAACAAACATAAAGTAAAGTAAATTTAGAACATCATTTTTCGATTAAACATGTAGAGTGACACTTGGTTTGTAGAAATTTTGTACATTCATGATTCAGCAATTACGGGACTTATTTCCAACACATGCCTTTTTGAATCTTGGTGAATAATTAAACATAATTTTACAGGAATTTGTCTTGCAACTATCATTGGTAGGACATAAAAAACCAGCCGTGCGCGATGTTCCGCTATGCAATTTTTCGGAGCAGCAATGACAGAATAACTGCAACTTCTGAAGACTAACTTGTTGAGAATGGTGGCAATTCTCCCCAATACTGTGCGGTTACACACACCAGAAATTTCAGTGTGTTTATTGGAGTGTTGGGAACCCCCAAACATAAAACAACAATGCAGATTGTAGGAATTTTAAGCATTGTGTCAAAAACTGAGAAGGGCAAGTCAGTTCACTGTGTAGGGACCATGATGACTGAATTGTACTGCATCAACACACGACGCATGCATAGACTACACCCGGAAGAGAAATCCCCAATCCCCACATCACATCACATCACACACTCTACTCAAGTAATGAAATCACTATTCTGTTCTCCATATCAAATTACAATTCACGTTCACAATCAACATAAACGAAACTCCATGAAATCATCCTACTTTCTTACCTAGCTTTGGAGAACAAACTTGGTGTGGAATATGAATTATTTGAGTACAAATTCGCGGACTCTGGTCAGTCTACACGAATTTGACATACACCGATGCAGCACTTCCTTGTAATGGATAATGCAGGCGCAGCGCAGGCGCAAACGAAGGCACGGAACACAATAAACGGGCAGCTAGAGCTTGAACGCTGTATTAGATGCAGCTACTACGAGGCATGGCCTAGCCAGCGTCGACGCCTGCAGCTCCCGCCTCCCTGACCAAGCCGAGCCGCTAGCTACGCCCATACCAGTTTGACTACCGGCAGCCTACACTTCCGCGGCAAATTCAAAAACACAGTCTGAAGAGTCGAAAGTCCAAGAACCTAAGGCAACGTACCTCCTTACTTATGATACCATAAACGCACATTGCTTCAAGACCAATTCCAAGACAAGATCATGAAGAGTGAACGATCAAAACGAGTGTGTTTCAGTATTTTTGCATCATGAAGTCGACAAAAGAATTGGCACGGTAAGTTTCTATGTTAAATGGAATATTTTAGGTAGATCATAAGTAGATGTATTGTAAGATATTAAGAAGTTAGAATAGCCAGCTCTCTAGCTCATACTACTTCTAGCCTGTTTAGGAGCCACTGGAACTGGCCTATCTCTGAGTTTATTTCATCAATTAACTTACATGAAATATGTTTTGTCTGTTTGTTGTCATGTGTAATTGTGGAATGACAAAGATTATAGAATATAGTTCAAGCGAAATTAGCGAATACACAAAATTGTTCATTGTTGCATTGACTTTGTCTATTCTTCATACACATGACACAGGGAGCTAGGATTTCTCCGGAAGAGGGTTCCAGCAGCAGGCAAGCACAAATCTCTGAAGAAGACGTCAAACTGTGCCGGTAAGAAACTCAACACTGGTAGCTGAGCTGAGATAAACATTAATTTTTAAATTTTGAGTGAGCACTCAGGGCCGGGGCAAAAAAAAACTCATCATTGCATGAAAATGATGCCTTAATGCCCAGCCTCTTTGAACTGTTAGTGCGTTTACAGTTTAGTGTTTATTCTCGTCCACTCAAATTACCAATTTTTTTTCATGTGAAGCAAAGAATGGGTAAACATTTTTTGAATGATTTTGATTGTTTTGATTTTTAATGATTTGTTGTTTTTAAATGATAGACGGCAGGCCTATACACTACAGCTCAAAGGAATTTGCATAGGGAAATGGAAGAAAGGGAAGGAGCAGCAGTTTTAAACTGCAGTATATTTAGTCCAGTTCAGCATGAATTTCTGTGGCAGAGTGCACGTTTCTCTTTTGCAGACTTGAGTCATGTAAATTCCGCGATAGAAGCAATCCAGAATCTTGAAGGACGTAGCTCTAGGTGGCATGCACATTTCATTTCATATAACTTTTGATTGGTCTCTTTGCTGCACAGATCAGACATTCTCCTACGTCATTGTAATCGATTTTGAGTCGACCTGCTGGAAAGATCAGAAAAACACCAGCCAGGAGATTAGTGAGTATCAACATTTCATATTTATTTGTCTATGACTATGTGTCTGAGGTGATGCAATATTTGCAAGAATCTTTGTAAGGGGCTTGCATTCTGTGGAAAAGCTGTGTTTGGGTTGAAGAATGGATGTGTTCTTTGTAAATATAAGCACTCTGCTTACAAATTAAGTGAGTAATTGACATCAAACCTGTCTCCTAAGATTGTTAAAACAATGACATGTCTGTAATAGATCCCTTCAGAGCAGTTGAGTTTTCATGCAATATCAATACAGACCTCTTTCTCTCATATCTGCCTTGAGAGGTTTGTGGGCTGGTGTTATGCAGTTTATAGTGATTCATGTCGCACATATTTTTTTTCAAATAATGTTGTTTCATGTGACAATCTGGCCACAAAATTGTGATGAAATCACATAAACACTACCTTAATCTAACCCTAAGCATATTATTCTAACTCGAATCTTAATCTTAACCTAAAACTACAGAGTTGAAGCTGGAATAGACCGGTTTACTGACATATTCAAATTGTATGCATATCAGTTTAACAAAGGTTACCCTGCCAACCGAAAAGCTTGTCCGAGGTTTGCCCAACATAACAACAACTAATGTGTGCAAAGTGGATTCCAAGTACTGAAATACCATTGTTATGTACAGGATAATGGAATAAATCATTACTTGGCCCGAGGGAAGAAACATCCATAAATTTGACTAAGGGAATTTAAAGTAAACTGGTCTATTCATTGAAGCAATCATCAATATAGTGCCATTCACATTGGGCTTAAAATATCGGGAAGTTAGGGTGAAAGCTGCCTAGCAACCGTACCAAAAGCCAAATGGTCCTATTACAGTATTCCTATCCCCTAACTTCGCGATTTTTCTAACTTCAAGATTTTTTAAGCTCAATTAGAATGGCACTAATGTGAGTAGAAATACTGTATAGGTCACTGAAATACCTGTACTATACACATTTTTGTTTATATCCAGTTGAGTTCCCAGCTGTTCTCCTGAACACCGCTACTGGCCAGTTGGAGGCTGAGTTCCACCACTATGTGATGCCTGATGAGAACCCCAGACTGAGCACCTTCTGTCAAGAGTTCACCGGCATCTCACAGGTGAGAGAGATTAACCCATAACCTGCCCCAATGAATATAGCCCAGTAGGTGCGTCTGCATTAGCCCGATCAGACGAAATAGCGAGCTAGTTTGCTGATCCGGGGAACTAGCCTGAAGTTGCAATCGCGTCTTCATTAGCTTGAAACTCGGGATACGCAAGCTCGAAACTCAGGATGCATAAATTATCCCGATGTTCGCACAAGCGTAGTGTGCGACGGGAATAGGCCATGACTGCATGGCTTCGTTTGTGAGCTCGCATTCACGCATGTATAAAAACCTGACGTAAACAATGCCTCGTGCGCGCTGATACGTGTCGGGGTCGGAAAATTTTCGGGTTAATGAAGACGCTCCGAGCTAGCTCGAGCTATTTCGCGAACTAGCTCGAGCTAGCTCCATCTAGCCCAAGATTTGTTGGGAAATTTTCTCGACCAAATAGCTCGCTATTTTGCCTGATCTGGCTAATGAAGACGGAAATAGCTAGCTATTTCGTGATCTGGCTAGCTAACCCGATCAGAACAAGCTCGCTATTTCACCCACATCGGGCTGATGAAGACGCTCCTAGTGTCACACCGCTAATCCCCATTGTACCCGCCCCAAATCCGCCCCGTGCCAAGTTTATTTTTAGGCCTTTTCAGTTGCGTTTTGTTTTCTGTGTTGGCATTTTTGAACTGCTATATTTTGAAACCTATACCGGTACACTTTTACAGAAAACTGTTATATAAGATGTGGAAAATACCAAAATTGCATGGCAAAGCTACTTCGCTTATCTATTATTAACTAATAAGAAACGTTAAGTTGCACAGAGTTGATGAAGCAACTCTGTTTCTTGCGAGGGGGAGGCATATTGATGAAATGATAACACTCTAAATTTCTAGAGCAAAGCCAATCTGAGAGGTGTAGACGAAGACGAGTGACCGAAAGCCGATTATCTGGCGCACGCAAAGTGATGAACAATTTCTTTTGAAATTATGTTAATGCTAAAATGCTAAAAGAATGTCCTTGATATAATTTGTTAAGCACATTCTTTACTGAGCCAGTGTGTTTGTGGGAGGGCTTTCTCCACTCACATACCAAGATGCATGACTCTTGCATTATCTGCTGCATGGACAAATAACGACAGGCTATGAATGAACTTCATAACCCTTATAGGCACACTTTTGCCAGACACCTTAGATTGGTTACTGCATGGCAAATATTGTTATCCGAACTAGACCGGGGTTCACGCAGCCGGGAAATCTTAACGGTGAGCAGTAGGTTAAGTTAAACAATTCTATTTCGTCAAATCTATTTCCTATCCATACAAATTGTCTTTCAAATTTCATTTCAGGATCAGGTGGAGAATGGAGTTCCACTTTTCATCTGCCTCAATCAGTTTGCAAACTGGTTGAAGAGCCTGGAGAGCAAGAAGGCCATTGCCTACAACAAATCAACAGACACCACCAAGAAACTCTGTACCTTCCTCACCTGGTCTGGTGAGTTCATGTTTTTTAAAGGGTTACTTAATTAGAAAAATAAGGTTTCACTAATCTATGTAAAATTATCCACTAAAAACAATTAAGGGATAGTCCACTCTGGAGTAAAGTTGCTTTCAATAAAAGCAGAAACATGAGAGACCCATACAAGTGAAGGTTTGACGAAAATCTGTCAAAGGATAAGAAATAAAATTAGGATTTTGTAACGTCACATGCGAGATGCTCTCCCATATACAACTGTATATATATTTTGTGCTGTATGCTTAATTTTACAATCCTTACTCTCTTAGCCTTTGACATATTTTCATCAAGCCTTTACTAATACAGCTTACTTTCGATACAACGAGCACGGATATAACGTGGTTTCGTTATAACGAGAGAAATCTCTCGGTCCCAAAATGTCTACATGCAAACCTATGGTGCAACACGTCGCTTACAACGAGCACGGTTACAACGAGATTTCGTTATAACGAGCTTATTCTGTTGACCCCAAGACAAAGAAAAACAAAACAATTGCGTCCCGTTACAACGAGGAAGGAAAAATCGAGACATGAAAACACCGGCACCGCAAGGAGCCAGACGCGCATCTTGTAATACACGTCCACACAACGCGAGCATATGCACAGTTTCTAATACATCACTCCTTCGCGATCGCACAGCGTGCATTGAAAGCACATGGTTTCCAAGTCCGATCCCATCACGGCAATCAGTGACACGGTGCGTGCTGAATTGGGGGTGTGTCTGATGAGCAGCGATTGATTGGGTTTCTTGACAAAAACAAATGTGATCTCGGACGGGTGAAGAATATTTCACACACTAAAATATGACAACGAAAGATTTGAAGTGATAATAAAATATTCTTCTCGAAATTAGAATACCGCTGGAAATCATCACGATACAAAATGAAATACACGTATAAGATCCAGGGCAGAACCCCCTCGTAATAATTTTGGAATGACCCACAAAGAAAGTGCCGATCATAACGGTGTTGGGACGTCGTTGTGCAAAAGCTAACAGACGAGCGAGACGCTCTTATCTAACTCCACCTTCCCCTCATTTCCCGGCCGTTCAACCCGTTGCGCCGCCTGTTCTCTTGTTTGTCCAAACAACGAAACCGCATGTTTTCTTGTCCAGCAGATTACGAAAACAATTGACTTGTTGATTTAATGCAAAATTACACCCATCGTATCGGGAATGGTCTATAATTTATTGAATGCAATTATTTATTAAAACCTCAATAATATATCAAGGTAGGATGATGTGTTAAGCAAAAATAAATACCCTTTTAAGTTTGAAAACGCATGTTTCCAATCCCTTTTCAGTTAGATAACGCACGATCCAATCCCCCTTTTTCAGTTTGATAACGCATGTTTCCAAGACAGCTATGGATATGAAAACATAGTAAAACACAATGAACACGCAAGCACACGTGTTTCAATGTGTTTTATTGTTTTTTATTCTGTTTGGATATAACGAGGAAAAAGCCCTGGTCCCGACGACCTCGTTACGTATATCGAGAGTAAGCTGTATGTGTCTTTCATGTTTCTGCTTTCGTAAAATCAACTTAATTTCAGAATCAATTTTTATATCATGAACAAGTTTTTTTTTTACTTACAAACTAACACTTTTCTTTCAATCCTGCAGACTGGGATCTGGGAGTGTGTCTGCACTATGAGTGCCAGCGGAAACAACTCTACAAGCCTAGCGCCCTCAACCAATGGATTGATGCCAGGGCTGTCTACAGGGTAACTTTTTCTTTATTCCTTAATTTATGATGCTCTTTTAGTTTAAAATAGAATATACATTCTTGTTTTAAAGGAACAAATTTAATATGATTTAAAAAGCAGTATTATTGCCAATTTGAAAGCTTTTAATAAAGTGATTATTATTGCTAATAAAGGCCCATGTCACAAATAACTTATATTTCCATTGATGTTTCCCCCTAGAATTTCTACCAGCGCAAACCTAAGGGGCTGAACGGTGCCCTCCAAGAGGTCGGGATAGAGTTCTCAGGGCGTCAACATTCAGGTACAGTGTCGGAGAATAACATTCAACTCCCGCTTAAAGGAGATAGTTCACCCTGAAAATAGGTTGATTTCAATAAAAGCAGAAACATCTAAGAAACATATCAGTGAAGGTTCAACAAAAATCCATCAAAGGATAAGAAAGTAATGATCTTTTGAAATTTTAATTCTGTGATGTCACATGCGAGGTGCTCTCCCATGTTGTGTACAGTATACATGTACATGTAGTTCCATAAATTGCCCTTTTTCTGTTTTTGACAACAGATTTTTTTTTTCATACAAGTATGTGTGTGAAAATGTATCTCTAATGATGTATCAAATGCACAGGTAAAAGGATGCATATATTTTTGAGAAAATGCACATTCTCAAAATGATTTACACAACATATGGGAGAGCACCTCGCACCTGACGTCACAAAATCAAAACTTTAAAAGATCATAACTTTCTTATACCTAGACAGATTTTTGTCAAACCTCAACTAATATGTTTCTTTTACATGTATGTGTCTGCTTTTATTGCAACCAACTTAATTTCAGGGTGAACTATCCCTTAAAAGATTTCATTGGAACAAAGACTGTTTCCTTGTTATAAGGATACCATGTGTAAGCCAACAGAAAAAACAATCAGAAACATAACAAAGGTTGTGTTAATGTGTCTTCCTCTCACTTTCAGTTAATGCCTGGTCCCCGTGTGAAAACAAGATACGGCGATAGAGCTTTTTCTGTCGCTGCTCCCCAATTGTGGAATAGCCTTCCTGCCTTCATTCAAAACGCCCCATCGCTACATACTTTCAAAACAGTGTTAAAGTCCCACTTATTTAAATCTGTATAGGTTGAATTGATTTGCCTCTCGTAATTTAAATTTAATCGTGGTGCTGCTGTCCCAGCTTTCCATTTGGTATAAGGATAGAACTTCACTTAATGACTGCGGGGACAGCAGCAACACAGCGCCTAGAAACATAGTACATGTATTAGGCGCGTTATAAATGTGCTCTATTATTATTATTATTATTTTGTCATGTTGTGATATATAAATATATAAACTGGTAGATAGATATAGGTATGTTTTTTTTTTTTTTTGGGGGGGGGGGGGGGGTGGAGGTTTGGACGGCCCGTCCAAAACTTACTTGAATTTTAAAAAGTTAATGCCTTTAAAAGTTTGATCCAATAGTATGACTGACAAGACTGGACTGTTCAGAAGTTAAAAGGAAGACATTTGGTCATGATTGTATTCCTAGGACTGGACGATGCCAAGAACACAGCTAGACTGGTATGGAGGATGATCCAAGATGGCTGCCAACTCCAGATCACCAAGTCCATTCAGTCGGTGGGTAGCGGGGTGCGATGGAGATAAACAATGATGAAAAAAAAATTGTGGATCTTCTTCACCTTGTGGATTTTTACCAAAAAAATTTAGTGTCTGTGCTTAAATTGTCTGTAATGCATCTGTACTGTGTATGGTCTTGTTTACATGAATATTTCAACTATGGATGTTTTTGTAATTTTTTATACTGGGCAATAAAACCGTTTTTCTTTGAAATTGTATCCTGAGTTGTATTAATATTTTTCCATCTTACTGTGCACCTATAAACGCAGATCCTCTCATACTCAACTTCAGGAGAAACATTGAAGAATTACAAACCCTGCTACACATCACTCAGAACACATCAGCAAACAATTTCAGGAGATATATGACTCTTCCCCAATTTGCATTCTGTATCTAACAATAAACATGTTAAGTTTAATTTTAATTCATACAGAGGGGAACTTAGTGAATTTATTGTAAATGTACATCAGCTGGTTGGTGGGGGGGGGGGGGGGGGTTCTTTTAGAGTACCACCCCAGATATGATACATGTACATGAAATAAACAATATTTATAAGATACAGAGTGATTTTTATCTGCTCAGTAACATACCTTATTTGTTCCTCTGAATATTTTGCTCTGGTTCTAAACTTAAGAATTTCTCTAACAGAGTGCTCTCACAAAACATTTAGTGTCTCTGTATATACAGGTGTATTGTCTGTAATGTATCTGTACTTTGTATAGTCTTGTTCACATGTATGTTTAAACACTGGATTATTTTTTATACTGTGCAATAAAATTCTTCCTCTTTGAAATTGTAATCTGCTACTTATATTTGTACCTATGTGCTAAATGTTATGTACAGGTACATGTAGGAAGGAGGGGAAAGTGTGTGTTTGTGGGTGTGTGTTTGTGTGTGAGTAAATGTGTTTGCGGGATGGCATATTAAGCAGCACCAGTAACATCTTGTATGGCAATCATGGCTTCTAAAATTACTTGAAATCATGTAGTAGAGAAGAAAGAATGGAACAACCATAATGTTATTGTCTTCTTTACAATACATGTATTTCTATAATGTGGCAAATGAAGATGGTTCTATGTGTTGTATTTTTTGCATATTCATTCAGAGGTTTTCTCTCTCCCTTCATAGGGCAAACCAGTAGCAGTTCCAAGGGTTCTGACTCAGCTAGGATCCCATCAGCAGCAAACCAACAGAGAGCAGTCAGCTACAGCAACAGTCTTGACATCATCCACCTCATCGACTTCGAGTTCGCACGCTAAACGTCCATGCACGATGGGCAGGAACGATCTCCAGGATCACAAGAGAACAGTCCCTACAGCATCATCCACCTCATCAAGGTCTTCAATGACAGGTACGCACACAACGTTGAGTGTGCATGGTGAACATCCAGGCTGTACAGGCAGGGATGAACTCAAGTCTCAGAAGAGAAAAGGTAGTCCTGACCGTTGCCTGATAAGGAAGCCTCATTCTGCAGAACAGACAAAGAGGCCGAAGAACTCACAAGGATACTTCAGTATATACGAGGATGGGAGCGATAGGGCATCCCTGGATGTGGCGAGTGCTGTGACCAACACCTGCATCGTCAAAACAGGTCAAAAGTCATGTGAAGTGGGGCAGAGGTCAGTTATGTCCTCATGTGAGAATCATGTGAACAAGAATGACCTAGCTGTTGGTGAAGGACGGGTGAAGGTGACTCGGGATCATAGTGAAGAAATCCCCAGCAACAAAAACTTGCAGGGTTTAGTTTCTCTACCCTGCGGACTACATGAAGGTAATAAATCCTGCAAATTTGCCATGGGGAGCACCCCTTCGCCTACCTTGGGACCAAAGCAAGCAGTTGAATTTAAAACTCCACCCGCCTGCCCGCTCCCTTTCTTCAATCAGAACTCGATTAGGAAGTATGGCAAATCGGGAGCAAAGACGACTTTGGAAGTAGCATGTAGGACGCCAGGTAGCGATGGGAGTGGGTGTGGAGGTAGCTCAGATGGGTTCAAGACGCCATCGAACTGCGGCAAGCCTGGGACGGGTACCTGTACCTCTGGCGTCAAGATCACGCCGCCTATGTGCAAGTGTGGGCGGAGGAGCAAGAGGCGGGTAGCGGCGAGGCCCGGTCCCAACCAGGGAAGGGCCTTCTACTCCTGCCCCGCCCCTGGGACACGGCGTGGAAGCAGCACCGCACTGAAGGACAGTACTAATACCAACACCAGCAGGAACGGTTGCGGGTTCTTCTCCTGGGAGAGTAGTGTGCTGGAAGGGTTTTCACCACCAGCAGGCGTGGCTAGTCCGGCTGGGACTGGTTTTGTGACTCCAGGGTTCCAAGGGAAGCGATTCAGGACACCTAGTCCACTAGCAATGGGGTCGATTCAGAAAGTTATTCAAATGCGAACTGGACAAAATACTGCACGATACAGTATGAGAGGGGGTGTTACACCTATTGGAACAGTGCATTTACATTAAAACAAATGCTAAATTATTTATACTCAAGTAGGAGTAGGAGTCAAGAGATGCCATGCATGTGATGCTGAAATTGTCATAAACTGCTGCATTTGAATAATCAATTTTGTAATATTTTTGAAGGGTGACAGATGTTAATCTACACATAAACTTTGGAATTAAAATTTTTCAGTGAACTAGTTTCTCATGTAGAAAGTGCATGGATTGGGTTAATTGTTTTCTCATACATGTACATGTATACATGAACAGTGAAACCTGTCTATAGTGGCCACCCAAGGGACACAAAACGTGTGGCCTTTATAGACAGGTGGTTACTATAGACAGGTTCTTTAACACATGATCTCTCTCCGGGGAATTATTCTAGTGGCCACTATAGACAGGTGACCGCTAAAACAGGTTCGACTGTATACATGTTTTTGATATGAAATAAAATTAATATTTTATCAAATTATTTGGCAAATTGTGTTATGTTTGGTACTGGTCCTACTACAATGTAGTAGTGTAACTCATCAAAAATCCTGAAATCTTTTCTTTCATTGCTGAAATGCTCCAGCTGAGTGTATGATTGGATGGATGCTTACTAACCTTGCTCATGAAGAATCATAAAGTGTTACAATGAGAGATGATGCAATACATGTATGAGGCAATTCTGGCTCTATTCACTGACTGGCAATGGTACTACACTGTAGGTGTTTAAAAAAATTGACACTTGAAAATTAATAAGCAATCAGTTTCAACTCAAATCAAGCTGAAATTGATACACCATGTATCATAAAGTCAAAAGATGTCAATTTTTTTTAGAAAAGGACTTTGTGACATTTCATCGATTACCTTTCTTTCATGAGATTTTCACTTTGGGACAAATTTGCGTGTATGAGATAATTTAATTCAGAACACAACAATAACCATTGTGCATTACACTAGTTTGTTAATCCACTAGCAACTGCCATGACGTCATTAATAATGCATGATGCTTCTGGCAGAAAAGAAGTTGCGATTGGCATGTGTGATGCACAATGGCCACTGTTGTGTTCTGAATTAATGATCTGATACACACTCAATTTGAGATAAAAGTTTGTCCAAAATAAAAAATCTCATTAAATATTCCAAGGATTATAACAAGAAAGTTATCAATGAAATATCACAAAACCTGTCTCTAAAAATTTGACATTCCTTGACATAATCATAAGTCAATTTCAGCTTAATGTGAGTAGAGACTAATTTGTAATTATTTTTCAAGTACATTGTATCAAAAGTTTTTTATAACACTTTGTATAAGCCTACACAATATAGGTCGAGTCCACAAAATTCCACATGATCAATTTTTTCATGGTATGTACAGTTTATTATCTTACATGAGGGTATAAAACATTGATGAAAATCATACATACAGCATATCTACATAATACAAATACATGGAATTACATCATTTTCCTTTTCCATTGATCAATCTGCATCCCAATACACTCGTTGATCCCAACTCAAAATAATTGTGACGTTCCATCTATTTTTACACACTGTTATTCTGTCTATATAGTACATGTATTATGCACCAGAGATGCTTGCATTTCTTCATGAAATGCAATGCCATACCTTCTGTCATATAACTTTGTTAGCAAACCAATTTGGACTCTGAGATCAACTTGATGGTAAACTCCACGCGATTGCAATCAAATGATTGCATTAGGCTGACTGCATTTGATTGCTAACCATTAGTCTCAGTCAGTAATTGCTTCTCTTTTTTTTTTCTTTTTGGGGTGGGAGGGGGGTTATGAATGGCTAGGACAGGAGGTAGCTTTCCTAAATATTCTCCTAAAGCCTCTCATCCGGGCATTCTGTATCAACCAATCTCCCTAACTTTCTAATTTGCATACATTTCAATAAAGTTAGGAGAAGACTTGGGAAGGGAGTTAGGAGGAAATTTAGGAGTACTTTTGGAATACCCTTTAGCAAAAAAAGATAAAATTACTCCTATCATTTTAAAATACCCCCCAGGGATCCATCCAGGTTGGGCACTTTTCTCATCTGGGTACCATGGGATGCAACTTTGATAACTTTCACTGGGGCTCCTGGGCACACGCCATGGTGAGGCGTGCATCATAACAGAGCATTCTGATCACGATCGACTGTGCCTCAAACACTAGAGGGCAGCATTACGTGGGTCTGCCTGCTCCCAGCTCACTGCAATATCCTTGTGATAGAAGTCCACCTGGATAGGCAAAAGGACACAGAAAATTATGTGTCAAGGTTTGTTTCTCTGATTAAAACCCTCTAATTGTTAAAAAATAACAAACTTGTTGCACGGATTTACACGTTGCATATTGCATAAATGCAATAACATTCAAAGATTTTAAAATAATTGTGTAATTGCAAAAGGCGTAATCGTAAATACATGTTGAATTCTTAATGTCTTCTTTGCAGATAAGAAATGGACAAAAAAAATGTATTTTTGGGAGAATCTTGTCATAATTAGCAAATTGATAGGAAGCCAATTCATTTACACAAATGAAACAAACTGAGCAAAAGCAGATTAAAATTATATGGGGCAGTTTCTGTAAATAAATGAGTGCATGTCAGTTACAGGACTAACCAAAGAAACATATAGATACGAAGAGACAGGGAAAGGAACAAAAAGTGCAAGAACAAAAGACACAAGATACACAGGGAGAGAGAGGGAGAAAGAAAGATAGAAAGAGAAAGAGAGAGAGAACTGTGGAGTTTACTTACAGCTAGCAGCATGTGGTCGTATTTGTCCCTCTTCCTTCTCATCTCCTCCATATGGACATTCTCCTCATCACTCATCTGATTCACAATGATGAAAAAAAACCCAGAATAAGTACCGGTATTGACCAATGCTTTCATTAATAGGTGTCAGTCTCCCTCAACAGTAAATAGACATTGTATTTGAGAAAAGGTGAATAATGTGGTATACTGCATACGCCATATATTTTGCGAATCAGGACTTCGCGATGGGTTAAAGTCATGATAGTGGAGTACTAGTACTTGAAGTACATGTGCTCGGCCACGTCGTATTCATAATTTCATGTGTTCTTAAATTTCCGAAGAGTCCAGATTCAAGCAATTCGCGAAAATGAAGACCCCGCAAAATATATGGCGTATACAGTATTCAAGTGCAATTTCATACCGAGCAATCACAAAAGAAAGGTACGCTGATATTTCAAGTAATTTATATGCCATTTCCCTTTACTTAACCACTATATTATCACTTCAGTCCCTCATCTCTTGCCGGGGTACATGGATGGCATAGGTAGTAGACACTTCAAGAAGAAAACAACTAAAAAACATGTCTATAATGCTCAAAATAGTGACAAATTTTTGCATAGCCGCATATTGGCATAGTGTTACATTCTTTCCCCAAGACATTATACAAAGCCAGTACTTCTTGAACACCCAGATATGCAATAAGAACCAATTCTGCAAGCGATTGCTCAGAAGTGGTCTGGAATACTGACCTTCTTCTTGATGTTGTTCTTCTGCTCCAAGAGAACCTGGATTTGACCGATCTTCTTCTCCTGTTTTTGGCAGCATGCATCGAACTCCCTGCAAACACACACACACACACATAAAGTTAGACTTAGAGCCAAAATAAAATATATCCAAGAGTGCGTTCTTAAGTTAGAATCAGTGTTTTCTACACACGTTCTCATATGCATATTAAAACAAGTTCCATGCCGTGATTGTGTGATGCCACATTTATCAACTCGTCAACAAATGAAGGGCCCTGTCTCTGAGCAGCTGCATTGTTCTGTTTAACCGGGGAAACACCTGGTTAAGGCTTATAGGCATTTCAAAATGGTGAAGCTAATCACGTAAGAGAAACTGGTTGTTGAACAACTGCGAGCATAAACTAAAGCATGTTTGAAAGCGCCCATTATAGGCTAGAAAAAAGTTGATAAACGCACCTTACGAATCAATAAAAACTCTGCGTCGCTGTCGCACTTCCACATGAACAATACACATTCAGAGAAAGGGTTCAACATCAAAGAAGCAATGGGGAGTTACTGAGATCAATTCTATCAGCATTAAAGGGAAAGTGCATCCTGAGTTCCTGACATTACATTGGTTTCAATCATAGCAGGAAAATGAAAGCAACAAGTGGAGATTTCACGGAAATCCGTCAATAGATAAGAGTTATGGCTTTCTCAATGTTTTATTTTGGGACCTCACTTGCAAACTGCTCTCCCATATGTTGTGTGCCATATGGTTCTATACATTGCCCCTTTTCTTGTTTTTCATGAAGGAATAATTCTTTTTCATGGCAGTGTGTGTGTAAAAACATGAGTGTAGTGATATATATCAAATGCACATGTAACATGGCGCACATCCTTTTGAGAAAATGGAAATTTTTAGAACAAATCGTACACAACTTATGCAGAGTACCACGCAACTGACGTCATAAAACTTAGAATTGAAAATTCATAACTCTGTTATCTTTTGATGGAATTTTGTGAAACCTTCACTTATCTATTTCCTTCATGTTTTTCATATTTCAAAACCAACTTAATTTCAGGGTAAACTTTCCCTTTAATCTGCTTATGCACACACTGCATCTAAGAACTTCCTTATTGACTGGACACACGGCGTGAGATGACCACTGACCTCTGCTCTCGCTGGACGTTCTCCTGCAAGGCCGTGGTGGTGTGCTGGTGCTGCAGCTGAAGCTTGACCATCTTCTCCTGCTTAGTGTCCCGCTGCCTGGTCAGGTGACCGTCCTGGGCCGTCCGGTCACGCAGCTGGTCCTTCTCTGTCTGGATCTGGTCCCGTACTCGTTCCAGCGCTGCCTGGGCCTCCCTAGATAGATACAGATGGTGCAGAGTTCAGATTTTGACCTTGACAGTTTAACCTTTAACGTATGAATTTTGCATCATACAAGCTTGAAAACTGAACATAAGAAAATGAACAATTTACATACCTTAAATAGATTTCTTAGATACAATGCGCTTAATCATAGTTAGGTATCATATCATCAGCTACAGATTTTTTTTGTCATTTGACTGAACATGTGAAATCAGCAGGTCAATATCTTTTATATACACAGTGCTCTTAGATACAGCAGAGCCTGCGTACACCACACACATCAGATAAAGAAATAAAAACATGTCAGTAAAAAACTCTTCAGCCTTTATTTATATTGGACATACTATAGTTTGAAGTCAATCAATCAAAATTGTTAAAGGTACACTGTACATGTACAACAAAAATAGCACTTGCAATGAAGAGCTACCAACATTTCAATTCAACAATTAGGAAGATTTTGGGAAATTTCATCAGAAATCAGGGAGATGTCTATTACATGCATACAAGCTAATGACAATAATCTATCAATAATCAGAGAGATTGGGTGATGTGATGAAATCCAATGCAGTATTATTGGTCTACTTTCAGGGAGTCTC
The DNA here is from genome assembly GCA_963669155.1 of Arbacia lixula. Taxonomy (NCBI): domain Eukaryota; kingdom Metazoa; phylum Echinodermata; class Echinoidea; order Arbacioida; family Arbaciidae; genus Arbacia; species Arbacia lixula. The sequence continues at coordinate 23,144,729 of OZ022579.1, read as the reverse complement.
CTGCGAAATCAGGGAAGACTTGGTAACTCTGGGCACTGTATAACAAAGGGTGAGTTGCTGTCTATAGCAACTCAACAATTGATTTTAAAGTTACTATCTATTGCAATTCCCTGTATCACAAATCATTACTGCTATCTGTTGCAAGTCCAAGTCTATGCATGTTCTTGCAATCCATTGTATAGTTATGATCAATCAATAGATCAGTCATACGATTGAGCGATCGATCGTACGATCAATCGTAGCTCTTTGTGATACGGGCCCCAGGTTAAAGGGCATATACTGTACTGGGAAGACAAAAAACCTTTCAAAAAGGTGATCGTGAGCAATCTTCTTGCCAATGGTCTTAAATTCATGTATTGTCCATTTTAGAAACTTACTGAAGGTTATTTGCCCTCAAATGATCGGCATTTGGAGTAATCGGTGACTAAATCGCAAATCCTTATAATGTTCGGCCCAAACATTTTGAGGATTTGTGATTTAATTTTAAATTCCTCCAAATGTGGATCATTTGAGGGCAAATAACTTTCAGCAAGTTTCTAATGTGGACAAAGCATGAATTTAAGACCAATTGGCAAGGAGATTGCTCACGATCACGTTTTGAAGAGTTTTTTTTGTCTCCCCAGTACAGTATATGCCCTTTAAAGTAAGTTGTGTTACCTCTGTTTGTCTAGCTCTGTGTTGATGGCTGAGATCATTCCCACGCCCTGCTCGCTGGACTGCAGCAGCATCTGGCAGTTCTCCTTCTGCCCCCTCAGCTCCTGCAGCCTCTGCCCCTTCTCGTGCTTGGTCTCCTTGCGGCCGGCCAGGCTGCTGTGCATGCGGGCGATGTCGCCCTTCATGCGGTCCGGGGACTGGACCACCTGGGACTGGAGTTGGCTGACCAGCTCCTGTCGGTTCAGGATACCCAGCTTGTGCTTCTCCTATGTAAGTGAATAAACAATTGGGGCAAAACATTTAAATTTGACCTTTTGACTGCTATTAAATTACACTGTCCGTGAAGTCAACTTCACCGATGTTGACGGAGAGTACATAAACACAGATCCCCGTGTTGACGGGAAAGGCGCAGTGCGGTACGGGTGCAGGTTTTTGGGTTCTGACTTTCATTTTCCAGACAAGGTTAAGTCTGTTAAGATCTAACAAAATACCTACAGCCTTGTAATTGCCACAGCTGTCTTAGTTCGCTGTGCCACTTTGGATTGTCCCCTGGCCTAAAGAGTGGGGATGGCATGCGCGTACTGACTTCCACTTTAAACAGGCTTAGCGCAGGCGGGAATAAAGTCCTATGGCGACGGACAAGGGGTGAAACGACAGGTACTAGATGGTACTGGGAGTCGCAGCCACGAATCTGCAAGTAGGCGGCTCAGAAGTATGGGTCAGCAACAAGCGACCCATACTTCTGTGCCGCCTACACGCAGATTCAGAAGTAATGGTCGCTTGTAGCTGACCCAAGACAACAGCGACATTCAGCAGCATCCTGAGTGACCAAGCATCCTTTTCCAGGGATAGCACTGCTTGCTCCAGATGGAGACAGATCTAGAAAAGGTGTATGGACCAACTCATTAGGTGCAAGAACCTTTGTGCTCATCAGATGGGAACAACCTTCTCACTAGCAAAGAGAAGTTGTAGAGAAAAAACGCCAACAAAGAAAGGCTAGAACTGAACAAAGCCCCCCTGTCCAAGGCTTTCCCTGCCAAAATTGTGCTAGAGTCTGTCGCTCGAGGATTGGCCTGTTTAGTCATCTTAAAGCATGCAACTGTAAAGTATATTCCCTTAAATCCTCGGACCCGAGGTATAAGCCATCCATATTACACTGTGAAGCCAATTAACACAATCATAATCACAGTTTGAAGTATAAATGTCGATACTGGAACGAATCAGAAAAACAATGCGCTACAAATAGGTGGACCATAGGTGCTGTTACTTTTAAGCACTGTGATTATTGCTTGCCTGCTACAAAAAGACACAGTGCATCTCTTGACAGTATATATTGTGTTGTGAATTCTCTGACTAGTGTTGAATCACTTTGAACGCCTGTGTCTTGGGCTTGGGGTGGGCTGGCGAAATTAAGTGCTCACGAAATGGCCAGGATTGTCGCAATTCATGAAAATATCTGTACATGAAATATATCATGTTTACATTAATGTATTTGATATCAGGTTCCATGCAGTGATGCTATCCTGCCTGCTTGCTTACCAGGAGTGCTGCTTTCTCGGCCACGGCAGCCTTGAGTCTGGTGATATCTCTCTGGTGAAGGGCCTGCTCCTGCTGCTGTGACATCATCTTGGCATCCAGCTCATCACTGCTGGCTTGCAGCTGCAAACAATGAACAAATCATCAAGATAAGTTTATTACATCAACAGAGATGACAGCCTTTGCCATGCCATGAACAACGAGAAAAATATGATTGTGCGTGCAGTCAACTGATGTGCATTCTCCCTCCTGTTGTCTTAATCTCAAGTCAAAATTAATCTCTTTTTTTTACCTATCTAATCCAAAATATCACATCATGAAATATCACATGAGAAAATGAGCACAAACCTGTTTGACCTGGCCCTCCTCCTCAGCACGTGACATCTTGATGTGATTAATCCTCTCCTTCAGCTGGTTGATGCGCTCCTGGCGGGACCTGCGCTCAGCCAATGATTCTTGCTGTAACCATGGAAACATAAACAGTCACAAGGGTCTTGAATATCCACCATAAAAAAGGTTTAAATTGCCCTGTGATAGAGCTACCAACTTGTTTTTAGCAAATAAGATATATTCCTTTACAAAAAAAGGATTTTCAATTTTTAAAAATTTGAATGTTTCCTGGAAACACGAACCACTCAAAATGTTTTTATATTTTTATGTTGACTGTTGAATCTATGTTGAAAAAAAAATACACATTAAAATCATACAGTCATATTTTTCGACTGGCATATCTAAGCACAGCACACGAGACGACAAAGAGACCCCAAACATAATGATGTTTGGAAGAGAAGTTTCCCTACCCTCTGACATCATTGCAGAACAAACTAACCAGAATGACTGCACTGACTACGCTCAAGAACTTGTATGGATGAGTGTCTGAGCAGAGTCAGAGGAACTTGAGGAGACAAAAGTGAAACTATGACAAAAAGAGCTGAAGGTACATCAAAACCTGTAAGTATGAAGAAGGAAACTCTGGCTGAAACCCTAAGGAGGCCCATGAAACAGCCAACCACTACACAACAAGAAGAACTCGGCAGAACTGACTACTTCTGCTAGAAATAGACAATTAACAAAAAATATGAAAAATGCAATGTGACTTTGCAAAGATAGCTCTTATAACGAAATAATAACTAAAAGCAATTTTACCATTCATTCCAGATGCCCACAACTCTGAAGTGGGTCGGAAGGGGGAGACCCCTACAAAGGTGCAGGTATTGCTCATTCTGCAACCGAAGCCAAACAAGTACAGTAGCACAAGAGAAGTCTCATCACCTCCAGTCAAGAGCGCCGACCTTGCGACTAGTCCCGATACAACCTAGGCATCTCACAACGCCCCTTCTGAGTGGAGGCAAACGTCGGCCACATACCAAGAGAGCCCGATGACTTTCCCGGACCCCATCAAGGACCCTGTCAGAATATCCATCGCGAGCCCCCGAGACTACCCCCGACCTCGCGAACTTCCCACTCCTTCTGTCGCCGAGATGCAAATCCATTCCTATTCCGGTCGAACTACCAGCAATCATATCGCCGCTAGCCACCCCCAGCAACACCCTGGATTCCCCTTCTACCCTAGTCTCTGCAGCATCAAGCTCGCCCAGAGAAGAGGAGGCCGGCCTACCGGAAGAGCCCACATGTATGCTAACATTTCACTTGCCCATTCTTACCAGTAAGACGTTTTTGTAACATTTTACTGGCCTTGGGCCAACATGCCAGTAGTCCTGTTGAGTTTTCATGAAAGTCTGATTTTTAAAGATATTCAGTCTGATTTTTTGTTTCAAGAAGGTTGGCATCTCTGCCTTCGTGCACGTCAAGAGTAAACTTACAATCTCTTGACAGATGTTGATGTACACCTTCTCCCTCTCCGAAGTGAATCGCCAGAAGTTGATGAACGCACTCAGGAATCGTCTCGTTCGTTTAGGCTCTGAAAGTGAAGCAAGAATACATCAAACATATCCCTGAGACAGTCCAGAACTCTTCGGAAGAAGAATTGAGTATTTTAATGACCATTATGGGCCCTGTCTTATATAAAGAGTTAGATTGATCGCAACTTGACTTGCAATTGATCAAGTGTAACTCTCTATAAGACGGCGCCCTGTGCTATACATGGGGATCAAGTAAATGCCGCTACATGGGTTCTTTTACGGCTTTCAACGAATTAAATGAATGGTACATCCATGATTTTTTTAGTCATTCTATTATCAATGCTAATACTTCATGTATTCCTTGTGACATAACTTGTATAGGAGTGACACTCAGGTTAATTGGTTCATTTGGTGGCGAAATGCCAAGTACAGTAAAACCTGTATTTTAAAGACCGGTCAAAGGAGACAATAAATGACCAGGTTAATCTAATACAAGTCTCAATGAGAAACAATTTTTTAAGAAACAAGAAATGAGGTCTTTATATGCAAACCTGTTTTCTATACAGCAGTATCCACAGTACACACTAGTTGATTGGGGACAACGCTTGCTCATAAATGCAACCATTTCTAAAGATATGGATATGGACACAGTATAATTATCAACAATCAAAATCAGCCAAAGTTAATTTCACAAAGACATTGTCCTGGAGCACACTTTTTCATGAGACCATTCTGATTCTATCAGCTATTTGCTAACAACTAACTTGCATGTAGCGAAACACACTTTAGAAATTTGCTATCCCGATTATTCAGCAGTTTTGTATGCAGATATGATTTAACTCCTTCTCTGCCAGACTCTATACTACCCTATGGGAATGGTATGTATTACCAATACCAGTGCAAACATGCCTCAATGGTGCATAAATAGTTAACTCCTTCTCTGCCAGACTCCATACTGCCCGCTGGGAATGGTGTGTATTACCAGTGCAAAAATGCCTCAATGGTGCATTAAGAGTTAACTCCTTCTCTACCAGATGCCACATTGCCCTATGGTAACGGTGTGTATTACCAGTGCAAAAATGCTTCAATGGCGCATATAACGTGTCAACAGTTCACTTACTAGGATGAAGAATGTCAGTCATTTTGAAGTCTCTCACAAGGCACGCCACCATGAGTCTTTGCCTGCGTACACCACACATAGGAAGAATCAAGAAAAACATGTCAGTAAAAATCACTTCAGCCCTGTTTTATATTGTACATAGTTTGAAGTCAATCAATCAAATCTTTTAAGGGTACAACAAAAGTGGCACTTGCAATGTATGAACGAACAGTGTGAATTTCTTTTATTTAAAGCTGAAATTCGTACTACCAGTAGTCGTCCACTGGATACCAAAGCATGGAACAAGTAAGAAGTCAGGCAAAGTTTTTAGAAATAATTAAACCATTTTTGTTATGTATGCAAATTTGATTTGCATCGTTTAAACAATACATTTCTAATTGTAACCCAAAAGCTTATCAGACGCTTGTTCGAGTAGCAACAACTAGTAGATTCAAGGTGTGTTCCACCAATTGAAACTGAATTACAAAATACAGATTTGGGGAAAATACGCAGTTTGGGGGAAAATGTAAATTATCATGAAAACGGCTTATTGCCTTGAGCCCCCTCCCCCCTCCCCCCACACTTATTTTTTCCCCACTGCTCACATAGCCAGGGTGAGATTCATGATGGGTTCCACCAATTGAAACTAAATTGCAAAATACACATGAATGTAATAACTCTTTTCCATGCAGTTAGGGGGAAAACGGCTTATTGCCTTGAGCCCCCTCCCTCCCCCCACATATATTTTTTCCCCTCTGCTCACATAGCCAGGGTGAGATTCATGATGGGTTCCACCAATTGAAACTGAATTGCAAAATACAGATGAATGTAATAACTCTTTTCTATGCAGTTAGGGGGAAAACGGCTTATTGCCTCGAGCCCCCTCCCTACCCCCACATATATTTTTTCGCCACTGCTCACATAGCCAGGGTGAGATTCATGATGCGTTCCACCAGTTGAAACTGAATTACAAAATATGGATGAATGTAATAACTCTTTTCTATGCAGTTAGGGGGAAAACGGCTTATTGCCTTGAGCCCCCTCCCTTCCCTCCCCCCACATATATTTTTTCCCCACTGCTCACATAGCCAGGGTGAGGTTCATGATGGGGAAGACGTCTGTGTAGAGCTCTGCATGGAGCACGGCCTCTGCTGCCTGCCACTGGGGCTGGATGACCTGGTCCACAGGGATGTTAATCAGGGTCTGCAGCAGCGTCAGGTACAGCTTCTGAATCTTATAGGCCTGAAAAGTGGAGTCAGATTTTAGATTTAGATGAAGCTTATTGGTCCATTAGCTCAATCGAGGCGAAGGCCTTTGTAGACCAAAACTGATGATTATTCAGCTGTTAGATTGGCAACACTACATTTACTTTTGAAAACAAGGACATTTCTATGATATATAACACAGTGTAGATTTCATTATTAACATAATGTCAGAAACATACAATTTAGCGCAACAATTGTGCCAATTTGAAGAGCAAACGTGGTGTTACATCAATCTTTTCAGCGCGCTGCCAATTTGAAGATCTAGTGAACATTCAAGCCTTATTTTGCTTTGAAATATAATTACGAAAGTAATCGCTTGATAATTTCCCAGAAGTGATTTATCATGTGCACAACTATTTACTCTTTAATGACTTTTATGTAATGCATCTTTTACTACATGTACTTTTAATAGTTGGGTCATTCCATGGGTTTGGGGCAAAGTTTTCATGCAATGTCCATGTAACGGAGGTATCAACCTTTGCAGTTCACCATGAAGATCAATTCATGTGGTAAAGTTTTGAGCTGTCAATGAAAAATTGCTCTTTTCTCAGTAAAAGATGTTAAAATTGGAAATTTTTATGGATTTGAAGCAACAGGCAAACAAAAACCTACCACCGCTACATGGACATCATGAAAAGTCAAATATGCCATGGTCTTTGAGAAAGAATACTGGATGGGACCCCATTTTTTTTGCTCATGCCATTACTGGACTATATTTGCCTGGTTTGAAAAAAATATGAATTTGGAGTTGTGGTATGTCACAAAAATTGCCCCAAACCCGTGGAATAAAGTTATAGCCCCATTGTGCCTCCATCAAACCACATATTTGTGGTACTTGATCCTGAATGCTCATTGCATCTGAGGGTGCATGTCTTTTTAAGTGGGTTAAGGAACCCATCCACTCTTGACAAAGAGCAGTGTCAAAGCTTGATGGAGGGAACAGCTAAAATGATCAATATAGATAAATGATGCCAACACCTCATATGGCTGTTGCTATTATGCCATACATGTACATGATAAGATTGTAAATGAACAAGTAGACTACCTGTGGATTCTTGAAATCCTCTTCTGAGAAAGTCTCCCCAAGAACTTCATACATCATTGACGCCAGCTCAGATGAGGACAAGTTCGGAAAGTTATACGCAGACATGATTGCTGAAAATAAAAAAGAGATCATTCAGTCGGTTTACCACCAATCAAGAAATTATCATTTGGAGAGATATACAACCAGTTAAATTTGTCATCTCAAAACATCATAAATCAAAATGCAAAGTATACATGAAACAGAGAAAAAACAAGCAGAATCTAATTTTGATTAGTTCCAAGTGCAGTCTAATCATGTCTACTGTCATTGTCATTAAATAGGTAAACCCACATTCCTTCTCAATTTCCCATTTTTATGGACAATGTGAAAATTGTACAATAAATCTACTCTAGTTAAGTTGGAAGAAGGCAGGAATAAATAATCATAGGCAAAATAATTTTCACAGGAAAAAAGTATGTCATACTGCACCTATAATCACTGCAGCTTACAAAATACAGAGCCACACATACTGTACATACACACACACTTACAAAATATGTTTTTGCTCAGTCAGGGCCTACAAAGTAGTTAAGTACGATACAGGTAATCAGTACCTGTAATAATCACGTTTTATCAATAAAATACCATTTGGCTAGTGGCCCATTCTCACCGCGGGGTCCTTAAAGACAGCCCGTCCCTTTTTCAGATCACCACAAAACCATCGAAACATTGGCAAAACATATAGAGAAGTGTTAGCAAGCTCTATATTCACAATTTTAAACTCATACGTAGTGTAAAATTCAAATAATGCACGTAAACAACGTCTGATTAATAGTCTTTACCTCAGGCTCTTAGCAGTTTGTGTTGAAATATCTGCTTTATTGATTAATCTGTTTATTAAATTATAATACCCATTATGAAAAAAAAATGTTCTGTGGAAGGAATCATCTCCAAAGTTTGATAGTTACTCATAAAATTAAGATTTCACACACGCATGATAACCACATAGATACTGTAACAAAGACTAATACTTTTTTCGTAGTACGAAAAAAGTCGGTTTGAAATTTAACGGCTGAATTTTTTTACATATACAGAGAGCTTCAACATGCTATATTCTTACAAATGGTCTCGAATCACATTTTCTTCAATTTACGATCGTGATAGACGATTTCAAATTTTAAGCTTGCAAAAGGGACGGACAATCTTTAATCAACGCACTCGCAAAAATGCGTATCAGAACGAAATGGTAAGCACATCACACATGAGACTACAGAATCACTGTTGGCACAACACTTTCATCAAATCGAACACAAATTCGATCAGGAAAAGCCTATTGACAATACACGAAAAAAGGTGCGGCATTTAGGGCCACAACTTTATCGTCGACATATATTGACAGAGGAACCATTCTGCACTGAAAATACAATTATTGTAAGTGATTACTCAAAATGTCTCTGTATATGATTTTGAAAATAGAAGCATGAAAGCAAGTAGACCAAAAAATCAGTCTCTGCAGCCTGCAGTCATGGCAGTGCAGGACGTTGGATCCCCTGAAATTGCAACAATTTTAAAAAATGCAACATGGATTAAATTCATCTTCAAACCAACTTCGGAATTATTCAGGTATATATTTTACTTAAATAATTATGTGCAATAGATTTGAGATTTGAGTTACAGAATTGCTGAAACCAACTAATATAATCACTGCTAATCTAGCCTCGACTTCCTTACATTACTTCAAAGCTCCGTGCTACGCAGCCCGCTCACTGCGTGAGCGGGCTGGTCGCAGTAACTGGCTCCGCCCTACCTATAGGCTACAGATCTATCTATTGGGGGGTATGTCCAAAAAAAAAAATAAAAAAAAGAATGCCCCGAATGAGGGGGTTATTCCTGTCTCGAAAGTAAGTGTGAGCATGTTTAGTGATCGATATTTGTATTTGTTTTCGTCTCACATCAGAAGTGCGGCGAGAATGCCCCCCCCCCCCCATCATATATTTTAGTCTCTTAACTGATAATTTATTCACGAATATATTCAAAAGTAAAAGGGTGGTCGGTTTCACTCGCAAGGCGCAAACACGTTGGCACTGGGGGGGCATTCCGAAAACGAACTTAGGAAAAATTTTATTGTATCTCAGGGACTTAGGAAAAATTTTATCTTTTGCCTTTTTGGTATTCCGAAAAGCCAACTTACAATAAAAGATAAAAATTTTATTCAAATGAGCTAGAGATAAAATTTTTATGTAAATGAGCCTCTGAGATAAAATTTTTATGCAAATGAGCTAAATCGGTATTCTGAAACGCACTTAGGAAAAAAAGTTAGGATAAAAGATAAAACTGCTCCCAAGCAATTTTATCTCCAGACGTACGCGCCTAGGCCCATACCATTACGTGCAAAAATAATTCGCGCATTCAACTTTTTGCTCATGTGCGCATCAAATGCAATAAGGCGCGCTGATAGACATTGATGCGCAATGTCCCTTTCAGTTTCATGACATCACACCATCAGCTTGATGGTGTTAATGTATGCAAAAGACATGAAAGGACGTTTATTACTGGCTGGCTCTGGGATAGGAGCGCAGGGCATGCGCTCATTAATATTGGTTAAAATCTTCCTAAAATGTTTTTCGGAATACCAAAGATAAAATATTTTAAGGACATTGTATCTTAGGGGAGATAAAATTTTTATCTCTGTGGATTTTCGGAATACCGCCCCTGGTCTCAGCAGTAGGCTAGCCGAACGAACGGTTATCGGTTCCCCGCAGCTGCAGCTCAGTCCATCCCGTGATCCCTGCCGTGGTGCCACTGGCACTGGTGGCAGCAACTGCCGAGACGACAGACGGCTGGCCCCTGCGGCTGGCTCGACGAAAACACAAATTATCGAAGAAATCTTAGCAATACATGCTTGAACTTTTCAGTTGTCTACATTGATAGTGTAATGCACAAACTAAATATTTCATTCAAAATCTCTGTTAAGATGTAACATTCAAATAAAATGTCTACTTACAAATTTCTGTTGATACGAACCACACGAAAACAAATTGAAATCTGCGGGCCAAATACCGCGCATGCGCAAAGCGCAACCGGTTAACCAAGCAGTATCGGACGCAAACAAAAGATGGCGCTATATCGCTTTGCTGTCACAGACAGTGTACTTTCGCCGTCAGGTCGCCGTTCGTCCAGGGAGCTCAAGGTTGTACAAGGGATTCGTCATCACAGACACATACAGAGACAGAAATATTGTTGGCAACTTGTTTTCTTTTCATAAAATCTTTCCTTCCTTCTTTTTTCAATATGAGAAGTAGAAATGAGAAAGAGAATGACATTAGTACCAGATAATTATATTACTAAAGTAGGACGGTCTGATTGCATTGCATCGGTTAGGGCGGTAGATTTTCAGATTCGAAGAGTACATTCATAAAACAAAGAACACGTACATACATTGGAATAAATATTTTCAAAAAATAGTCGTCTGGTTTTTATGAAACTTAAAGGAGGAATGATCAAACAAAAGATAAGACTTCTTTCAGAATACCAACGGTATTGTAAGTGCAAAGATACAACAACATTACAGATAAGGCAATTTTCAGAGTACCACCAGTCTTCTGTTTTTTATATAATTAAATAATGTCTTTCTACATAGTGTTGACTATAAGCCTGCTTGATTATAGACTTAATTCTATTATGTGATGAAAACGTTTGGTTTCGAAAATATGCCCAACGGATGAAATGAGAGCGTTTGGTTTAGGCAATATGTCCAACGGATGAAATGAGAGCGTTTGGTTTAGGCAATATGTAAAACGGATGAAATGAGAGCGTTTGGTTTAGGTAATATGTCCAACGGATGAAATGAGAGCGTTTGGTTTAGGCAATTTATCCAACGGCTTTGGAGCAAGCCTACCATCACGTGTTGCAACTGAAGGTGATTAGATAAACCCTTTGGCTACCAGATGAACTGCAGCTCGATGGGATTTGTGTGTATTTGACTGTGAAAAGGCACAAATGGCGCACAAAGAGTTCATAATTCAGCCTAAACAATTCAGGATTACTGGGATTGATTTTCAAGGACCACATTTTTAGGAGTGTATTTTGGGGGTAAGAAATCAGCACAATATAATGTGACTTAAAGGGGAAGTTCACCCTGAAATTATTTTGGTTTCAATAACAAGAGACAAATAAAAGAAACATATGAGTGAAGGTTTGACGAAAATCGGTCTAAAGAAAAGAAAGTTATTTGATTTTAAAGTTTTGATTTTGTGACGTCACACGCAAGGGGCTCTCCTATCTGTTGTTTAAAAAATGTGCATTTTCTCACAAATATATGCATCCTTTTACTTGTGCATTTGATACATTATTAGAAATAGAAAAAAAAATATCGACCTATTTTGTACACAACATCTCGCACGTGACGTCACAAAATCAAAACTTTAAAATCAAATAACTTTCTTTTCCTTTGACCGATTTTCTTTTTTTTAAAATCCATTTTCTCAAAAAGATATGCATCCTTTTACCTGTGCCTTTGAAACATGTTTTTACACGCATAAGTCTCAGGAAAAAAAATATTCCGTTGTCAAAACAGCTTTTTATTGAAACCAATTTCTGTTCGGAGTGACATGTCTGTCGAGCGCATCACGCTAGCGACGTATTATACAAGCGATCAAAAGTGAATCCGAAGCTCAACGCGATCCGTGAAAACTTTTATCATGACCTCCGTGGTCTTACGGGCAAGTTTCAGTTTTGAGAAGAAGGGGAAGGGGGGAGGGGGGTGGGGAATGAAGGAGGGGGAAGAGAAAAAAGAGACAGGGAGAGAGAGAGAGAGAGAGAGAGAGAGAGAGAGAGAGAGAGAGAGAGAGAGGAGGGAGAAATGGGGTGGGGGTTGAGGGAAGAATACGTATAGAGCGATACCTTTTTGCATAGGGGGGGGGGGGGGGGGTGGGGAGGGAAAGAGACATAGGGATAGTGGGAGGGGAAGGGAAGGGTTGGGTTGGATGACATGGAGTGGATGAAGGTATAAGAAGAAAGAGGGAGGGAGGGAGAGGGAGGGAGAGGGAGGGAGGGAGGGAGAGGGAGAGGGATGAATAGGGAGAATGTGTGCGTGAGATAAACATTTTGGGGTACGCACAACAACAACAAAATATATATGAAAAATGTGGTGTATTATTCTGCGTCAGGGATAAGATTATTGTTTTTGATAATTTGTTTGTTATAGGACATGATAGAGAGATTAATGTAGATAAATATACGGATGGTTCCTAAAGACAAGCGTATACGAATTCAGAGGCCTGTGGAACCGATGACAGGTTGATAGATAGATAGATATGGATAGAGAGAGAGAGAGAGAGAGAGAGAGAGAGAGAGAGAGAGAGAGGGGGGGAGAGAGAGAGAGAGAGAGAGAGAGGTGGGGGGGGGGAGGTATAGGTAGGTAGATAAAGATAAACTTGTAGACAAATAGATACATACAATAAATAGGTAAGGAGCAGACGAACTCTCTGAGGTATTAGTAGTAACCTTGAACTTTATCGCGTAGTGAGAAGTTTCAGTCATGAAGTCGTGAGAAAGGTGAAACCGCAGGAAGAAGGGGACTGAGAGAAACAGAGAAGGGGGTGTAAGATTATGTGAGGGGGTACACACATAAATATATAGAAACAGAGAAGAGAAGAGAGGAGAAGAGAGAGAGAGAGAGAGAGGGGGGGGGAGAGGTAATTGGGGGAGGGGATGAGATACAAAGTGAGAGCGAGAGAGAAAGAGAGAGAGAGAGAGAGAGAGAGAGAGAGAGAGAGAGAGAGAGATAGGGGGGGTTGAGATAGAGGGTGGGGGTGTACAGTGGTAAACGTTATACGGAACATGCAGAAAGAGAGGGAGAGAGAGATAATGTAGAGAGAGAGGGGAGGGGAGAAGAAGAAGAGCAGGAGATGGATGGAGAGTGAGAGGGAGAGGGAGAGAGAGAGAGAGAGAGAGAGAGAGAGAGAGAGAGAGAGAGAGAGAGAGAGGGGGGGGGGGGGGGGGGGGGAGAAAATGAGAGAGGGAGAGAGTGGCACTGAACCCCGAACAGTTGCAAGCTTGCAGAATGTTGTTGCTGCCGTTTGCAACTCTGCGTGTCAACTGCATGGAGGA
>OZ022579.1:23097518-23130978 GCA_963669155.1 Arbacia lixula | reverse complement strand
TTTGTATGGATACTGAAGAATGTTAATTACTGTACAAAGCATTTTACAATCCTAAATTGTCAAGAAGTGAAATAAGGATCATTGCAAAAATATTCATTTATGAAATTTCCAAAAACATTAAAACCATAAAATCTGTCATTCTTCATCTTTATGATGTACAAATTCTACCTTGATTCCAGTTTGAACTTCCAAAATTCATATCAAAATGCCTTTACAACATAAATGTTATGTATACAGTGTACATTTTTGTACATTGTACATACATATAGTTGATTTCATGTGAACACACATTTGAGTAAAATATCACTTTTATTTTTATAAGCAAATTATGCAAATCAGTGAAATCACCCCTTACTGTGCTGAGAAGTCTTTCTTACATAAACCAGTTCATCAAGAGTGCTACACTTAATGTAGTACATGTATTACCAGGGAGGTTTAATGGGCATATGTATGTAATGGGAAGGCAAAAAAGCCTTCAAAATGTAATTGTTAGCAATCTTCTTACCAATGGTCTTAAATTACATTGTCTATTTTAGAAGCTTGCTGAAAGTTATTTGCCCTCAAATGCTCCACATATGGAGTAATTAATGATTAATGATTAAATCCTCAAAATGTTCGGGCCAAACATTTTGACCATTTGTGATTTAATCACTCATTACTCCAAATGTAGATCATTTGAGGTCGTTGACGCATGCACGCATATTTTTCCACTCGTTGGCCTTGTGCTATCTTTTTTCATTGATACAGGTTACGATTCTCATATTCATAACCAAAATAAACCAACAATCTCTTGAATGATCCGATTTGTAAAATTTACTTCAGACTCGAGCAGAACAATAATGTCTGCAACTATATGTATGCATGTCTTTAATTGTCACCTTCGTATGACATGTACTTCAAGAATTTGATTTGATTTGATTTATTTTTCCATAATGATCTTCAACAATGATATACATTCGAATACAAGGAATCAACAAGGTAAAAACAAATATATCAGGACAGTTCATCTTGAACTGGCAAACAAAAATGAATTGTACAAATTATTAGGGAGGGAAACCTAAAAAAGCATAGCTTGTAAGGTATAGGTAGTAGCCCATAGGTGACGTAAAGGCCAAAGGCACAGAAAATTGACATAATCTGTAAAAATGTTCATTTTCCTTCTTAAAAGGAACTACATGGCTCATGGCTGTGACTACATATCAAAGAATATATATACTATATTGTGGTCTGTGATTTCTACAGCTGTTTCCAAGATGATTTCATAAAATAGAAAACAAAGCATGAGTGCAATATAAATTACAATGAGTAAACACCGACATGCAATGTCGGATAAGAGCAGTTGAACTATTTTAATTTGTTTTTAAATTAAATAAGTGTCAGGGAATATATAATATTCAATGGCAAAGAATTCCAGAATTTACGAATATATAGTTTCGATCTGAAGATTTGTTGCATCATAAATGAAGCTTGAAATATGTGAAACTGTCAGACAAAGTATATTGCTACATGTAACTTGTAAGATAGCCATGCAGTGATGTGCATAGTATGCCACATAGTGTGTACATGTAGGCCTAGGCTATGGGTAATCTACCAATTCTATTCTAGGGTATGTCAAAAGATGTAATTTTGATTTTAAGAATACCCTGAATGTGACATTCATTCCTGTCTTGACCTACACGCGCCTAAACAAAAATGTAAATCTACATCATGTAGAGTACATAGAGTCTACATTTTACACAGTCATAGATCTCCAAAATAGATCACCTTGCCCTTGGTTTGAGCTGATCTCAACTTCCTGTTTCAATGTTTGCAAACTTTGCATCATGAAACAATTCAGTGCACTTGACATGCTTTGCTTGTACATGTTTAAAATTTGTGTTACACATATTGACCCAGATTTGTTGGATGGATGACAGAAATAAGAATTAACTTGGATGTCGAGATGTCAGACAAGACTGACACTCACCCAGTCTCTCAGCATCATTTATCAGTCATCACAATTCACACTTTCAAAATAGTCAGTCAGTGTCAGCAACACAATCTACACACTTGGCTTGGGCAATTACTTGTTCATGTTGTTGGGGACACCAAAATACAAGCATCAGGTTCTGTGGAAGGGGATCAAATCTAATGAGTGAGAGTATTCGTCACTATGACTCACCATCTCGATCTCTATTTGCAACTGCCATTGCGTCGTTCACATCAGCTTCATCTGGTGGAAGTTGCGTGCAAAGGAATGATGCTGCGCGATCACACAGTGAAAGTACCACTCGCTCAGCCCTGCGATTGAAGATTACTCATCGGCTGCGCTGCAACTCACACACCGCCAAACACGGCTACATGTACGTTCCGATACCCGCTGACTTTAAAAACTCGATCGCACAAACTTTCAGCCCAATATCTCCTTTATTTCGCTGGAAAGACAGATTCTTTGCTGTGAATATATCAGTTAATAACAACTCCATCCAAATTACAGGCAATCCATTAAATCCTTCCAGCAACAGATGAAAATGAAATCGAGAAGAACTCCAGTGCAGATTCCTGTTTTCTCAACAGCTGTACACTACGACTACGCTACGTTAGGTTATGTGGGGTTAATTTGGTAGAGGGCGTAATCGGAATTCTTTCGTCAACGTTTTATACGCAAGCATCAAATTAATTTATTCCCGAGCTAAGTACTCACAACATGAACAAAATTGCCATTATCCCTATTCCCCATGCTTCTGCCATGTAGCTCCGTAATCCATTTGATCATAAGTCAGACAGATAAATGGCAAATTTGTGTTGTTGTTGTTGTTGTTGTTGTTGTTGATGCTCATAATAACATACATGCATTGTATCATATAAAATCCTCCTTCATCAGCAGGTGGGGCACCCGGGGTGGGGCACCCCTAGCTCCCGGGTAATTCAGCTCCCGCACCCCCTCTTAATGCTTTAGGAGCTCAACTCCCTAGCAATAGCCTCATACCTCAAAATCAGATTCTGAATCTCTCTACTCCAGTTTATTAAGTTTTGTGGTTGCTTTAATGAAAAAGAAAAACCCATTATATCTTGTTATGCATTTAATGTTATTATTATTTTTTTTTACAATTTCATTAACCCTTTTTCAGGCCTTAAATTTGAAACATGCGTAAATAGTTTCTGAGGTAGGCTATATGGGTGAATTTTTGTTTAATATCTTCTATTATCTATAGAGCAAAGGAACTTAATATATAATTCTCATTAGTGTATATCGACTTTTAGATGAAGAGTTTGGTTGCAAAAGGGATTAGATCCACTTTAGACCATTCTGAGAAAAATCAACGTTTTTTTTTTATTTTCCCATATTACAATATTCTTATGTGAAATTAAATTGTAATGATATATACTAGCCTACCATCTGAACATAAAAGTGGGTATTAAAGAAACGTTTCTACCTTGATATTTTTAAAACGTTTGGTTTTTTTCAAAAAAATACCTTTGGGGATCTAGCCCCTTTTGTAAACAAATTAAAATGGATCTAACCCCTTTTGAAATAAAAGTAATTTTTTGCAATTTTTGTTCACTTTTTAATGTGAATTTTAACTTTTTTGGTATTATCTCATAGAGCTACTGAAATCTCTATTTTTAGAAAAAAAAATCAAATTTGATGGAAAATGGATCTAACCCCTTTTGAAAATGAACTCTTCATTCCTTTTTGCAAGAGGGGTTAGATCCATATTTTGTTTGCAAAGGGGGTTAGATCCATTTTAGACCGTTCTGAAAATCTACTTCTTTTTATTCTCCCATATTGCAATATTCTGATGCGAAACTGTCAATGATGAAATTGAAATTGTCATGATTCTCTACCCTACCATGTTAACATAAAATTGGGTATAAAAGAAATCTTTCTGTCTTCATATTTAAAAAAAAATTACCTTTGTGGATCTAGGTAAGTCTCTTTTGCAAACAAACTGAAAGGTTATTTTTCTTTGCCATTTTTGTTCACTTTTTAATTTCAACTTTTCTTTGGTATCATGTTATAGAGTTACTCCAAATCTATACATTGAGACAAAAAAAAAATCAAGTTTGATGAAAAATGGATCTAACCCCTTTTGCAAATAAGCTCTTCGTATTTAAAACAGATTTTAAGATGGTTGTCCGAAAATTCATGCAGACCTTTACATTAACAATGTTATTTCAAAAGTCACAATATATCAACTCATCAAATCAATGTTGTAGCCACTACCTTAAGACGTTTCTCTTTAAGTTTGTGAATATGACTGTTATCGTTAATTATATGTTAAAATTGCACTCCATCTCTCTTTCTAGCTTTCTTTCTTCGTCTCTATCTCCCTCTCGGGCTCTTCTGTATTTTGTCTCTCTCTCTTGTTTATGCACACACACACATACACCACACAGACACAGACACAGACACACACACACACACACACGCACACACACACACACACACACACACGCACACACACACACACACACTCGTCCCCTTCTCCTCTCCCTCTCTATTTTTCTCTCTCATACACTCACGCACGCCCACTTTATCATTTTAGCATCAATATTTTCACCGACCAATGAACATGCACAAAGCATAACTGATATACTTTTCATCCTTACTTCAATAATAAGTGGCTTTCCAACAAGAAATAATACATGTACTCTAAGCATTTGTGTGTGATCAATATAATTTCCGAAGTATAATTTGTGGTAATAAGTAAAGCATGTGTTAACCTAAATACATTTTAGCTATAGAACTGAGGTAATATATCATGTCTGCCGACATGATCTAAGCTACCAAAACATAATGGATTCTTTTATTACCATTATCATCATCATTGACAAGAATATATGAACCTATTAACATAACATTTATATTAACAATTTTATTGCATCACATGAATACATGAATACTTAACGCACATATCGCAATAACATTCATCATACACACGTACAGTGGCTGCAGGGAGAGACAAAGAAAGAAGAGATGATAACAGCCAAGAACCTCCACGGACAGTATGCCCATTCGTGACTACCAACCACTTACTTTAATTTTGATATTTCCACAAAAAATAGAACAACAACACATTAATTCAGGTACAAGATGTTCAATAATAAAAAAAAAATATAGTACACAAACATTATTCATTGAAATGTGATATTTCATTTAGCATCAATCATATTATTTTTAGTTGCTAATTTGCAATTGGCAATGTGGTTTCATTTGGGTGATGCAATTGGAATGGAAATATGGAGTCAGTTAAAGCACTTAGCCTGAATCGCATTTGGTGACACATCTGTTGAGAAAATTGCATTATTACAGAGAAAAAGCTTCATACATGACTAGTACATAGCTAATGACGTTGATATGATAATGATTTTATCATACAATTCAAAGTAGCTTATAGCAAGTACTACGATTTGATTGATAATTATTTAAACAAAAACATATTACATTTCATTTGAGTTACATTATGGAAACAAAGTAGTTACTAAAATATGAACTATAATGAAACTATGGCTTTTGTAATTAAAATAATCAAACAAGGTGAATTTTATCGAAATGAGTCATTAAAATAAGGAATACAAAACAATTTACTTTTCACTCATTAATAAATCTGAGTTTTCCGAAAACCACATCGAGATGTCTTTGCTTTCAAAATTTTGGAAATTGCGCTCCCAAAACTACTTCCTACAAAGGACATTGAGAATTTCCCCTGCATTGTTTTGAAAAACGGTAGATGGAGTTATACTGGCCTTCTTTCTGTCGCGTTGAATAATTACTTTAACAGCATGTGGGAACTAAATCAAAGATGAATGTACATACAGATAACATATAACAGTATTAGTACTTGGAAAAGTGGTTGAATATGGGCAAGATATAGCTTAATGTTATGGCACTTACAATCATTTTTTGCGTATTGATTTTTTTATGTACTACCCCGAACTTCAATGCCATATCTATGGGGTTGAATGAATACATGCATTTTGTACAACATGATTAGAGTATGCCTAAGTACAAAATCCCGTAATTTGAATAAAATACAAACCTACCTTATTTTATATATATATATACAGTAATTTCATCTGGAATTTGAAAAAGGGATAGGTTTATTATAGGCCTATAGCGTACTTCATCTCCATATATGAAATAGTATTTACAAAACAAAATGAATTTTTATGAAATATGGATTGAATCCCTTTTACAAGGAAAGTCTTCAAAAATAGACTCTACAGTCCTCTTGTTCAGTGCTATACAAGAGCAAAGTCCGCATAATCGTAGGCTTACGTCAAGTCAATACAAGTCATGCTTTCGTGGATAGTTATTATGGACCTGTAATTTCCTAACATCGGCGTTATTTGTATTTGTCCGACATATGCACTAAACGTGCTTTCATTCATCAACATTTCTCTGCGCTGTGATGCACTTATACATTCATAACATTAAGGTCACCGTTTTGGGCATCACTAAAGGAGAGGGGTGAGAAGGAGGGAGGAAGAGGAAAAGAGAAGGGGAGAGGGAGGAAAAAGGGAGAGAGACATGTGCAGAGAGACAGAGAGAGAGAGGAGAGAGAAAGAGTGACCGAGAAAGAGAGAGAGAGAGAGAGAGAGAGAGAGAGAGAGAATGAGAGAGAGAGAGAGAGAGAGAGAGAGAGAGAGAGAGAGAGAGAGAGGAATGGAGAGAGAGAGAGAGAGAGAGAGGAATGGAGAGAAAGAGAGCGGGGGGGGGGGGAGGGTAGAGTACGACATGCAATCGATTATCATTCAATTGCTTAAGGATGTGTGTATTTGCCCTAGTTAAGTGTTAACAGATGTCTGTGCGAATAGTATATCATACAATGTGCTATAAAATGTACATTTTGACATCACACAACAGTCACGGATAACCAATACTGCCGTAACAGAAACAATCGGAAACTAACATTAGATTTTAGTTCTTTATCTTTCTGGACTTTATAGTATCGAGTTGTGTATCAAGCACAATCAAATATTAAAGGGTTATTCAATTAGAAAAATACGTTCCCATTAATCTATGTAAAATTATCCACTAAAAACGAATTTCACATTCGTTTGCCGCAATAAAGTCTCATTTTGACGAAAATTTGAAAAAAAAAAACGCACGCCTCCAGTGACGTTGGAGAAGTCAAAATTCCACAGATTGTACGGAAGTCAACAGTAGACCATTTTCGTAATGTATTCAAAACTTCCCCTCTATCTGCGTAGTAACGCGTTATTGCATTCACCTGTATCTTGTCATTCAGATTCAATGGATGGAATGCACTTTGAATCTATTAGTTGTTGCTACTCAGACAAACCTCGGACAAGCTTTGGTGCTCCCATTGGTAACATATTGTTTGAACGGCGTGAATAAAATATTTTATTTCCGCCGTTGGCATTTATGGCATTTTGACTTCTCATACGTCACTGGAGGCGTGCGGGTTTTTTTTTTAAATTTTCGTCAAAATAAGACATTATTGCGGCAAACTAATGTGAAATCCGTTTTTAGTGGATAATTTTACATATAATAGTGGGAACTTTCTAATTTCTTTTCTAATTTAGTGACCCTAATTTAGTGACCCTAATTTAGAATCGAAATGTCCAATAAAAAGTCCCAATTCACACGTCTACTTTGGGAAAACACTACCACCATGGGAACAATAGGAGAAGGATGTTTGCTAGCTCTATATTTTGTCTCGAATTTGAGTATTGTGTGTGGGACATCAAGGTAAGATAAATACTGCATGTAAGCTATCCATTCTTTGCGAGTTGTTGCCATCACGATCGTATAACAATGGCGCAAGGCAACAGCGAACTTTTTGGAGTATAATAATAGCAGAACCAATGAAATTTACTTTTTAGTGCTGCGAAATCGAGATCGCCCGCGTATAAGTTACGTTTGTTCGATGAGTTATTTCTCAGGCATCAAACTTTGAAGTGCATTGTTATGACATCTAATGGCCAACTGACACGCATTCCTGACATCCCTTATACTAGTGAGTATATCATACATTTGGTGTAGCGACACGAGCAGTTTGGTATCAACTCCTTGATTGGCAGTGGTGTTGGTCCTATCAAGGAGGCATGATGAGAGTGGTTCTCTTGGCATTACTCGTTTGGCTCCGAATCGGACAAATCGCAGCACAAACTGGTAAGTTATGACTCTGTCGTCTATTTCTGACATAATGCTATTTCATTCTGAAGGAGTTGTGTATATCACCATCGTAACCTGTAGCAAAAATATATGGCATAAAGAGAGATAACAATGATAACAATAATACATAGAATTTATATCAGTGTATATAGCGCACTTTCCATCTTAATGAGATGCTCAAGGCGCTTCAGAGCAATTAAAGAGAGAGAAAAATCAATACAGGTATGAACTTTACAAGTTGAAACATATATGGTTGTACGTCAAAAAGCACCATTATACAGGTATGTCTTTAGGTTGCCCTTGAAGGTGGTCAATTATACAGGTATGTCTTTAGGTTGCCCTTGAAGGTGGTCAATTATACAGGTATGTCTTTAGGTTGCCCTTGAAGGTGGTCAATGACGTCAGGGTTTTCAAGCTCTGTGGAAGAGAATTCCACAGGGTTGGCCCTGCATGAGACGATAACAGATCGTCTTGATTTTTTTCTTTATTTTTTTCGACTCAATATCTAACATGTCCAAACCTCAACATGTTTAATACAATGGAGAAATCATTTTGAAACAACGAGGCTTTCGAGCCCGCCCCCCCCCCCCCCCTTCCCCGTTTTTGTGAGAGCAAAAAAGGGCCACAAGACTTTTGGGTAAGGAAGGGGACCAGGAGGTTTATACTGGCATTGCTGGGAGCTCATTATGAATACGACCGTTTGTTGGTAAGATGTATGTTTGAGGCTATACAACATATGACAGTGTATTATATAAAGAGGACAGCGCGTAAGATGGTATTGATGTATTTAACCTGTTGCTCGCTCGCACCTTCAGCCCCTCAATTCGGAAATTTGGTAGAAGCAAATACATTGACAGCGAGAGAGAGAGAGAGAGAGAGAGAGAGAGAGAGAGAGAGAGAGAGAGCGAGAGGGGGAGAGAGAGGGGGGGGGAGGGGGGAGATGGGTTGACGAAAAGGGGAAATGAGATACAAGGAACTTTTTGTATGGAATAATTTATCACAGAATGTGTTTGAACATGGTAAGTAATAAAGAGGGAGGGGATGATGTTGGGGAAAGGGAAAGGAGAGGAGAATAGAGAGAGATGGGGTAAAGAAAACTGATAAATCATAGTTGGGGTCTTTTCGTCTTCCTTTTCCGTGATGTGAATTTGTAAACACTTTTCTGAAGAAAATTAAAAAGTAATTAGGTAGTAGACCGTCATGCAATTTAATGCTAATAATATATTTGATCTTCAGTAAACCAGTAAGTGAAAGAGAGAGAAAGAGAGAGAGGGACAGATAGACGTCCCTCCTCCATTTTCGACACGGTTTGGAGGGATACCCATTCCGTAAATGCGCCCTAATTATAAACCTCATACATAGATTCCTCTCATCTGATTGGTTAAAAGTAGAGTCATCGAAATAGCTGTGCCCCCGTTTTTAACAAGATGACGTCAAAATTAACTGTGCCCGGGGCATGGCAATCGACTGTGCCCGGAAAATAATAAGACAACCTCAACACCGCGCGATATCGCTCGTGTGTGCGCAATCCCTGTACACGCAATGAGTGTTGATTTACATGCCTATTACATGCTATCTTGTAGGCCTTGTCAGTTCAGGAAATCTTTTAACCAATCGATGAGAAGAATCTATACATTCGGTTTATAAAACAAATATTGACTGCTTAATATTCGGGGCACAGTTAAAATCATAGGCCCTCGGTGATGTCAAAACCATGACTATGCCCTCAGCTTCGCTTCGGGCATAGTCATGGTTTTGACATCATCTTGGGCTTATAATTTTAACTGTGCCCCTCATAGCAGTCAATATTTGTATACTATATCCCCATCATGCCCATGGAAGATGAATAAATTAATGAATGGGAGCCCGATTTCTTAGAACATGACAAAAGCTCATTGATTTTCAGGCTGTCATCAATATTCAACGGGGCGCGCCTGTTATGCGATTTACTGTATTTTTTCTCAAAGAAAAAGTTCTTCAAAACTCTTTATATATATATCTCTATCAACCCCTCTAAAGTCAGATCCACGCGTGCTTACTTACAATGACGGGATTGCTTGAAGTGGTCCTATATTAAAATGTGTTGGTCGCGCGAACACGCTTGTCATACGGCATTCGCCGCTTCAACGGTTTGAAAGTGTTTATTTATTTCGTATCTATCTTGATTTCACGCTCAACTCAAAAGCCAAAGGAGTAATCCCCTGTCATCGGATCAGCTGATCAATATAGACCAATATGTTGTTCTACCGTGGCAAAAAGGTTCAGAGAAATACGATTATCGACCCCGCAGATGCATTGGAAATGTTTCTTTATCTTCTTCTTCTTCTTTTTCTTCTTCTTCTTCTTCTTCTTTTTGTTATTCTTCTCATATTTCTCACCCTTCCTTTTCTGCTGCTTCTTCCCCCTCCTCCATCTTCTTCTTCTTCTTCTCCTTCTCTCATCTTCTCCTTCTTGCTGATCTTCTTCTCCTCACCACCACCTCTTCGACCTCATTTGCTTCTCTTTATTCTATTAAGGCTCCAGGTGAGGATCAAATGACTGCAGATATTATTAAGTAGGGGGGGGGGGTGAGGGCACCATATCAATCCTAACAAAACTGTTGAACAAGATCATGCAAATGGAACAAGTACCTACCCAGTGGAACGAATCAAAAGTATACTGTTCAAGAAGGGGGACATGAAGGACATCAAAAACTACAGGCCCATTAGTCTGTTGCCTCAAATATACAAAATATTCACAAGAAGTTTTCTGGCTAGGGTAGAGAAACAGCTTGATGAAAATCAACCACGGGAACAAGCTGGATTTCGTACAGGATACAGAACATCAGACCATCTCCACACCTTAAGCCAGATAATCGAAAAAGCAAAAGAATACCGTTTTGACATCTGCCTTGGCTTCGTTGATTACGAGAAAGCATTTGACAGCCTAGACCATCAGTCATTATTCAATGCTTTAGAAAAGCAGGTCACAGATGGAAAGTACATTCGCCTAATCAAGAATATATATAAGGACTCTAGTGCCCGTGTACATCTAGAAAGCACTACAACAAATGCCTTTAAAATCTTGAAAGGGGTAAGACAAGGTGACCCCATCTCACCAAAGCTCTTCACTGCAGCTATTGAGGATGTCTTCAGAAACCTTGATTGGTTATCATTGGGAATAGTGGTGGATGGCGAACACCTGACACATCTTAGATTTGCAGATGACATTTTACTACTTAGCCATACACCTCAGGAACTGGAGAAAATGGTCCGAGAACTAAGTGAAGAAAGTAGAAAAGCTGGACTGAAAATGAACATCACAACGACAAAGGTAATGATGAGCAGTAGATTCAAAGAACACAATATCACAGTTCGGGGGAGGACCGTAGAAAAGGTAGACAGCTACATATATTTGGGCAAAAAGATCTCCATAGAAAATGAAACAGCAGGGGAAGTGAATAGAAGGATTCAGTTGGCTTGGACAAACTTTGGCAAGCTCAACTTTATCTTTCGCGATGAGAAGCTCCCTCTTTCTCTCAAGAAACAGATTTTCAACCAATGCATCATACCTGTGCTCTCTTATGGAGCAGAAACATGGACCGCAACTAAGACACTGGAGAGAAAACTTAGAGTAACCGAAAGGGCTATGGAAAGAATTAGGATTGGTGTTACAAAGAGGGACAAAGTTAGAAGCCAGGATTTGAGAAAGAAAACTAAAGTACGGGACATAGTACAGGAAATTAAATCAAAGAAATGGAGGTGGGCTGGTCATCTGGCCAGGAGGAAAGATGATAGATGGACTTATAAACTAACCATCTGGACCCCCAGGGCTAACACCAGAAGAAGAGGCAGGCAAAGTAGGAGGTGGATTAACGATATTAGAGAATATGGTAGTATGACATGGAAACGAACGGCACAAGATAGATCAAAATGGAAAAATGATGAGGAGGCCTTCCTTCAGCAGTGGAGAGAAATAGGCTAGAGATAGAGATAGAAATAGAGATTCTGTTAATCTTCTTTTTTTTGTTGTTCTTATTGTCCTTCGACATCTCTTTCGTTATTCTTCGTATTTATCTCCTTCTTTTCCTGCTGCTTCTTCCCCTTCCTCCTCTCCTTCTTCTTTTCCTTCTCTCTTCCCCTTCTTGCTGATATTCTTCTCCCCAGCTCCCCCCTCTTCTACTTCTCTTGCTTTTCCTTCTTCTTTTCGCCTTCTTCTTCTTCTCTTTTATTTTTTGGTTTATCCTTCGTCATCTTTTTCGTTATCATTCTTTTACTTCACCTCCTAATTATGATGCTGCTTCTTCCTTTCTCTTGCTTCTACGACTCCTCCTGCTTTCCTTCTCGTTATTCTTCCTTCCTATCCTCCATATCCTGATATCCTCCTTCTTCTCTCCTCTCCTTTTTCTCTCCCCCCCCCCCCACCTCCTCTCTTCTAATTTCCCTTGCTTTAGCTGTTTCTTCTTTACCTTCTCCCCTTTTTCTCCCCTTATCCTTCTTCTTCTTTTATATTTCTCTTCTACTCCTTCATTTTCTGCTGCTTCTTCCCCTCTCCTCTTTTACGCCTCCTTCCCCATCCCTTTTCTTCTTCTCCGTTTGCCTCTCCTTCGTAACTCATCTCCTCCTCCTCTCTTCTTCTTCTTCTTCTTCTTCTTCTTCTTCTTCTTCTTCTTCTTCTTCTTCTTCTTCTCCTTCTTCTTCTTTTTCTTCTTCTACTTCGCTGTTCTTCCTTTTTCTGTCTTTTCCCCTCACCCCTCTCTTCTGCTAGTTTCTCCTTCTTTTGTCATTTTTCTGTTTTTTTTTCTTTTTGTCTTACTTCGTTTTCCTCTTCTCCCCCCCCCACCCCCCCCCCCCCCCTCCTCTTCATAAATGAAGAGAGTAGGGGAATCTGTTTTGGAGGCGCAGCTGCCCGATCACGGCCGCTGCGAAGACACGACTCCGCTCTCTCAATAGATCGGGAGGCGCACGCCATTGGTCAAACAACAAGAATAGATGAATATTCATCGATGACAGTTGTTTCTCTGAATATTCATTACACAATGACGTCGAGGGATGTGGAATCGCTCACCCGGAGAGCGCTTTCTTTCTATTGGCGGAACATGCGCTAAGCACCGCCTACTGATGGCAACGCCAGGGTCTTCTTTCTCGGAAATGAAATCGTACGGCGCGGTTCACGCACAGTTAAGAGATAGAAATACAAGAGGAACCGGTACAATGGGCTGGTACAAGAAAAACATATTTTTGATCAGAATTATCAAGAAAGTAATAAAAGAAAGTAATAAAAAAAAGAGGGACCTGAAAAAACGAGGAAAGTATGAGTATGACGTATCCAGCGAAAGAAAGAATAATAGTGAAAAAGATAAAGAGAAGTAGCGAGAGAGAGAGAGAGAGAGAGAGAGAGAGAGAAGTTGATAAAAGAAAGGATAAAAGAAATGCAATATTCTGCCAGATAGTGAATGTCAAATCCTGTCTTGCGTGCCACTAATTTTTTGGCGTGCCATACGTGACTTTATTCATAAGTAATACACACACAAACCCCATTGGGCGCCATTTTGTCTGACAAACTAGATTAAGTATATACACTCAACATGAAAACTGGTTAACACCATTAGGCCATATACGAACAATTCAAACTATTCTTTATTGCACTGGTGTCCATGGTACTTGAGGTGGAAAGTGATTGATGACTAATAGGACCTAATGAAGTGTTTTGTGTATGAATATCCGTTTAAAAACATATGAAAAAAGCGTAATGAATATCATGAGGTAAATCTAAAACTATTTCTACCTTATCGATATGGTGTATTAGTGAGAGGAGAATATAAAGTTTGCGTTGTGCCATTGAATCATCAGGGATCCGAAATAAGCCATGACATTTCGAGTCTTTCAGTAGATTTCAATTATACCTATTGAGCACATTACTTCTTTAGGACTAAAGTTCCCCTTTAAGGTTTGATACTTAACGCGTTTCTCAATAAACAAACATGATTATCATGTCCACGGTCAATCCATTTGAAATTCAGCAGTATCAACAAGTTAACGACAAAGTCTCTTGATACATCAGATTGGCCATCAATCGAAGAATTTTCTAAAGCATGGCCCAGGGTCGTCAAAGAACCACTTATTCTTTGTTATATAAAATAGTCATTAAAGAAAAATTGCAGATTAATCATTCATCTAATGTTCAATATACAAGGGCGACCACGAAGTGCAACAACTTTCTGTCCTGAGCTAATTGTATCAGCTTCACGTAATGATAAACAACCCATCGACCTGCTAACTATCAGACTGTTTTTACAATTGTCTTTTCCTCTTGACCTGCTCCTTTTCCATTATATCATTCGGGTAATGGTCAATTTTCAAATCCGCAATTATAAGCTCACATTTATGAGATCCTTTTTAAATGTTAAATTTGAGGGCGATTAATTTAGAACCCCACAGTTCCTATGTTCTTGTGAAATATGTCTTCGCCATATTTTCAACAGCTCCGACCAATGTGTTTGTTCAGACGCACGTCCTGGATTACTTCACGGTATCCTGGACTATTCCTACTGACACCTCCAATGTTTTGGGATACGTTCTGAGTTACACGATCAATGGTGTAGAGTCAACGGAGAACATTGTCGACCCAATAGTCTCCACGATTACTTTTCGGAACAGCGCGTTGAATGGAGGCTCGCCTACAGACGTGCTTCTTGCCACCTTTCTTAATGGAGATGGGATTCTTCCAGAAAACATTGTGCTAGCAGGCCCACCAACCGCTGCAGGTATTTATCCTAGTGTTTCTCAGTGATGTATACGTTGTGTAATGCCTCGGCTACTGCTCATTGGTGTAAATCAATATTGATCACCATTTGTGACAATAAACATAATGAAACAATGTAAAGACTTAATTTAATTTGCGCGCCGTTGATAAATTATTGCACAAGAAGTACCAAGGATATACACCAGGAACCATATTCATGAAAGCTTACTAGCCTAGTCAGTTACTAAAATTGCATGTAGCTGAATGTGCTTTAGTAAATTACTAGGCTTAGTACGGTTTCATAAATGTGGCCCCAGTACTATAATAGAGCAGTACAGTGATAGCAATTTGACAAATGGTATAAAGGCGAGAAAAAGTTATTTCATATTTGTATTTGCAGATTTCAGCATGCAATGAACCCCCCCCCCCCCCCACCCTCACCACCATCTATCGTTTTGACAATTTCATTATATTTATGTTATTGTTCCCATTAATGTTTCGCCGTGTCATGGGCTCTCTGCAAAAACAACATCATTGGATGATTGGAGGATTTCGTGTCCGTTGATGACTAAAACCAAATCCCACCAAATCAAATCAAATCCATCAATTTCAATTCATGTAAGAATAACAGTAATGGGCCGCTCGAGAGAGGTGTTTGAAAGGTTTTTATTCAAATTGTCACTATTGTGTTTGTAAATGTGAAGTTTCCTTTAAGTTTGACCTCCATCCAGCCATCAAGCACTCAGACCCAAAGCATCGTCTATCCAATTGTTTATACATCCGTCACCACCCTCGTTACCATTCCTACCCCCAACGTCACACCCCTTTCATTGTAAAGTGTAAGAGGTGTTACGAGAATAAAGAATAAAGGCAGTTGCCACCAGACTACAAACCAGCAAGTCCAGTGTTTTCCTTTTCCTCAACATACATAAAAGTCACCGTATTCTTTTTGTTTGATGTTGCTAATTCGTTCTTGTAATGGTGCCCAATTCCTGATTGAACGATTTCTGATTCCACGTCTATATATGTAGTACTGCCGCTTTCCCCGGCCGAAGCAACGCTCCAGCAACAGTCAGACGGGATGAGTTACAGCCTGACTTGGACTAATCCGGGAGGGGAAGTCCCTGTGGATGGTTACGTCATTGCCTACGCAACTACCGCAGGGACCGAGATCAACAGCATAGACCTGTTGCCTGGACAGACATCAGAGCTAGTCACGGGACTAACTCCAAACACGATGTACGACTTCACGCTGTATAGTCAAAGCAACGGCCTGCGGACAGCAGCCGTCCTGACAATTCTTGATCCTGTCACGGTTGCACCCGGTAAGACCAAAATGGTATAAAGTGGCCATAAAAGACTATTTATATCCTTAAAGGCCTTGTATACAATTATAAGATAAAAGTACAGTTCTGTAAAACCTTGCATCATTACAAGTACTCCAGCGCACATAGGTTGCTTGATAAAATATGAAACTCAGCTATGGGCAAGAAAAACAAAATCATAGGCAACACACCACACTTTACTTTGTAGTCTGCCCTCTATCCTAGGCTCAGCTTCTCTTTCAAATCCAAGTAAACTAAAAATAGAAATAGTACGTATGTTATATCCTTTATAACGAAAAGATATTATACATAATTGGTGAAAAAGTGGGCTCCAATGTTTTCACCCTGTAATTTTTTTTTTAATGAACTGAAAAATAACATGTACACGGCATTTAACTAAAGAATATGATAAATTGCTTCAGTGGCTACACACTTCAATTAGAAATGGCTGGGCAGCGACACTATTTGATGTGTACGTGATGAAGCATGTGGTACTGTTATCCCCTTCTCCCTGATAGTAGAGACTGGTAAATATCACGTTAACTTTACGTCTTTTGGACGTTGTGTCTCACCTCTTTATAACGTAATATAATGACTTTGCAACAGCTCACGACGTCAAAAGAGACGTCATATTTTGACGTAATGTTGACGCCACATAATAACGTCTTCAAAACACCATAAAATGACGTCTTAATGACGTCACAACATGACGTCTTAAGGACGTGACTTTGCTACAGGACACTTTTAAAGACGTCATATTGACGTGAATATTACGTCATAAAGGTGGTCATGAAACAAGTGGAGGTGTATTGGTCATTTAAGCACATCATATTGAGATTGTAACATTGGTGCTAAAATGATTAGATCTTGGTATTGATATAGAGCAGCCAATAGACAATAGAGCAGAGTGTCACTTTTTGTCAGATAGACGCATGGTGCACAGTTCAGTGGAACACGTGGACTGATAGTGATTCAATGGCGCAGTAACACAATCACTTTCTGGAGCAGACGCGTGGTGTTTATACTGCACGTTTTCTACACTGGGGACCACCCTGGTCCCATCCATAATGTGATTCGTAGCATCGTTTCACATCGTTTTTATGTGAGCTTTAATATTCTCCTTCTCGTCCTTGCTTCTGACGTTCCCTCTGTGTCCACTTCTCTTTTTCAGTTTGGGTTGCTGCTGTTTGACCTAGTAAACTTCATGATGCCGATTCCTTTTTCTTTCCAGTGCAAAGACGCTGTGAAATGTGGCTTAAAACACTTCAACTCCTTCCCCATTCTGTGTTCGATACCTCATCGAAAAAAGGGAGGGGGGTACAAGAAAGAAAGTAACTCCACTGTAATGATGACAGCAGTAACAAATAACAAAAGAAAATATAACAAACACATCAACTATTCAAACAACAATTACTGTAAGAAGAAAATTAAAATGTTGAAGCATCTACAGTACAAAATTTAAAAACTTCGAATCATCATGCAGGAAAAAAGGAAATCTAGCTGGCAATTAAAATGCAACAACTGATTTTGTTATTAGTTTTTACAAAACACAAATCAAGCTGGCCACATAAGGATTTAATTTCAGAAGAGAAAAAGGGGTATTTTATACTTCATCGGACAGCGATTTTCCTCATTTTAAAACATCTTGATGGTTTTGTTCATAAATTAACAGCCTAAATTCCACAGAATTAGGTAAAGGTTAGGATCTAGACTAGAAAAGGGTTATGGTTATAGGGTTTAGGACTTAGTGAGGTAAATATGTGATTTTACACCAATTTTGTGGTCCAAAATTTGCAAAACCGAACCTTTTTTTATCTCAGCTACAAAATAGGTTTCAACGGCTTTTCAGTATGCGTGCACAACCTCCATAGTGCCCGTGACCGATTAAGTATAAATTCCCTAGGTTTCAATTATGCATTTATGAAAGATTTTAAAAAGAAAAATGCATTCATAAATTTATTTTCCGATACCTACATAGAATGTGGGAATGTAGGTAGGCCTACATTCTCTTTTTGGCTTGTCAGATCCTTGGCGACGTATGACTAGTCTGCCTTAGAATGAGGGATGCTGCTATGAACGCATCTTGACGCTCTCAGTTGGAATCCTCAAAGAACTCGGGAAGATGTTATCAATGGGCCCCTTGTCAAGAATTGCTGCTTTGTAAGGCTGATTGATGGATGCCAACATCCGATGGCTGGCTGTTAACTTGAATTGAAATAAAACATAACAAATTATGATTAGTAAAATACAGCAAAATATAGCAAAAGCATTCATTATTCTAATCAGAGCGAACTTACTGTAAGATTTTAAGGTACTTTATCACATGACATGTCGCGTTTTTTGGCAATAATGTATAAACAAGAGTACACACGTTGGATGTTTGTCAATCCTACTGTAGTGGGACAGCGTAAGGAAACGCGAAATGAAAGGAACTCATTCTTTCCAGGGTTTTTGTCGACAGGATTATCATTTATAATAATTATGAATGATTTCTTTCTATTGGCGGAACATGCGCTAAGCACCGCCTACTGATGGCAACGCCAGGGTCTTCTTTCTCAGAAATGAAATCGTACGGCGCGGTTCACGCACAGTTAAGAGATAGAAATACAATAGGAGCAGGTACAATGGGCTGGTACAAGAAAAACATATTAATGATCAGAATTATCAAGAAAGTAATAAATGGAAATTATGCCGAAAGAGGGACCTGGAAAAAACGAGGAAAGTATGAGAATGACGTATCCAAAGAAAGGAAGATGAATCGTGAAAAAGATAAAGAGAAGTAGTGAGAGAGGGGAGGGAGAGAGAGAGAGAGGGAGAAGTTGAGACAAGAAAGGATCAAAGAAATGCAATATTCTGGCAGATAGTGAATGTCAAATCCTGTCTTGCGTGCCACTAATTTTTTGGCGTGCCATATGCGACTTAATTCACAAGTAATACACACACAAATTCCATTGGGCGCCATTTTGTCTGGAAAACAAGATTAAGTATATACACTCATCAACATGAAAACTGGTTAACACCATTAGACCATATACGAACAATTCAAACTATTCTTTATTGCACTGGTGTCCATGGTACTTGAGGTGGAAAGTGATTGATGATTAATAGGAGATAATGAAGTGTTTGTGTATGAATATCCGTTCAAAAACATATGAAAAAGCGTAATGAATATCATGAGGTAAATCTAAATCTATTTCTATCTTATCTATATGGTGTATTAGTGAGAGGAGAAAATAAAGTTCGCTTTGTGCAATTGAATCATCAGAGATCCGAAATAAACCATGACACATCGAGTCTGTCAGTAGATTTCAATTATACCTATAGAGCATATTACTTCTTTAGGACCAAACTTCCCCTTTAAGTTTTGACGCGTTTCTTAAGAGATAAACATGATTATAATGTCCACGGTCAGTCCATTTGAAATTCAGCAGTATCAACAAGTAAACTACAAAGTCTCTTGATACATCAGATTGGCCATTAATCGAAGAATTTTCTAAAGCATGGCCCAGTGTCGTCAAAGAACCACTTATTCTTTGTTATATAAAATAGTCATCAAAGAAAATTGCAGATTAATCATTAAACTAATGTTCACTAGACAAGGGCGATCATGAAGTGCAACAATTCTCTGTCTTGAGCTAGTTGTATAAGCTTCACGTAATGATAAACAACCCATCGATCTGCTAACTATCAGACTGCTTACACAATTAATTTTCCTCTTTCCCTGTTTCTTTTCCATTATATCTTTGGGGTAATGGCCAATTTTTCCAAGCCGCAATTATAAGCACACATTTATGAGATCCTTTATAAATGTTAAATTTAAGGGCGATTAATTTAGAACCCCACAGTTCCTATGTTCTTGTGAAATATGTCTTCTCCATATTTTCAACAGCTCCGACCAATGTGTTTGTTCAGACGCACGTCCTGGATTACTTCACGGTATCCTGGACTATTCCTACTGACATCTCCAATGTTTTGGGATACGTTCTGAGTTACACGATCAATGGTGTAGAGTCAACGGAGGACATTGTCGACCCAATGGTCTCCACGATTACTTTTCGGAACAGCGCGTTGAATGGAGGCTCGCCTACAGACGTGCTTCTTGCCACCTTTCTTAATGGAGATGGGATTCTTCCAGAAAACATTGTGCGAGCAGGCCCACCAACCGCTGCAGGTATTTATCCTAGTGTTTCTCAGTGACGTATACGTTATGTCATGCCTCTGCTACTGCTCATGAGTGGAAACGGTCATGTAAATCAATATTGATCACCATTTGTGACAATAAACATAATGAAACAATGTAAAAACTTAATTTAATTTGCGCGCCGTTGATAAATTACTGCACAAGAAACACCAGTACTATAATAGAGCAGTACAAAGATAGCAATATTGTACACAAATGATAGGCGATAAAAAGTTATTTCATATTTGTATTTGCAAATTTAAGCCTGCAACATGTGCAATGCTCATGCAGAACCACCCCCCCCCCCTACCCTCACCACCATCTATCGTTTTGACAATTTCATTTTAATTATGTTATTGTTCCCATTGTTTGGGCATGTCATGGGCTCTCTGCAAAAACAACATCATTGGATGATTGGAGGATTTCGTGTCCGTTGATGACTAAAACCAAATCCCACCAAATCAAATCAAATCAATCAATTTCAATTCATGTAAGAATAACAGGAATGGGCCGCTCGAGAGAGGTGTTTGAAAGGTTTTTATTCAAATTGTCACTATTGTCTTTGTAAATGTGAAGTTTCCTTTAAGTTTGACCTCCATCCAGCCATCAAGCACTCAGACCCAAAGCATCGTCTATCCAACTGTTTATACATCCGTCACCACCCTCGTTACCATTCCTACCCCCAACGTCACACCCCTTTCATTGTAAAGTGTAAGAGGTGTTATGAGAATGAAGAATAAAGGCAGTTGCCACCAGACTACAAACCAGCAAGTCCAATATTTTCCTTTCCCTTAACATACATAAAAGTCACCGTATTCTTTTTGTTTGATGTTGCTAATTCGTTCTTGTAATGATGCCCAATTCCTGATTGAACGATTTCTGATTCCACGTCTATATATGTAGTACTGCCGCTTTCCCCTCCCGAGGCAACGCTCCAGCAACAGTCAGATGGGGTGAGTTACAGCCTGACGTGGACTAATCCGGGAGGGGAAGTCCCTGTAGATGGCTACGTCATTGTCTACGCAACTACCGCAGGGACCGAGGTCAACAGCATAGACCTATTGCCTGGACAGACATCAGAACTGGTCACGGGACTAACTCCAAACACGATGTACGACTTCACGCTGTATAGTCAAAGCAACGGCCTGCGGACAGCAGCCATCCTGACAATTCTTAATCCTGTCACGGTTGCACCCGGTAAGACCAAAATGGTATAAAGTGACAATAAAAGACTATTTATATCAATAAAGGCCTTATGTACAATTATAAGATAAAAGTAAAGTTCTGTAAAACCTTGCATCATTACAAGTACTCGAGCACACATAAAAAGTTCTTTTATAAAATATGAAACTCAGTTATGGGGAGGTAAAACAAAATTATAGGCAACACACCACACTTTACTTTGTATTCTGCCCTCTATCCTAGGCTCAGCTTCTTTGTCAAATCCAAAGTAAACTAAAAATAGAAATAGTACGTATGTTATATCCTTTATAACGAAAAGATATTATACATAATTGGTGAAAAAGTGGGCTCCAATGTTTTCACCCTGTAAATTTTTTTTTAATGAACTGAAAAATAACATGTACACGACATTTAACTAAAGAATATGATAAATTGCTTCAGTGGCTACACACTTCAATTAGAAATGGCTAGGCAGCGACTCTATTTGATGTGTAGGTGATGAAGCATGTGGTACTGTTATCCCCTTCTCCCTGATAGTAGAGACTGGTAAATATCACGTTAACTTTACGTCTTTTGGACGTTGTGTCTCACCTCCTTATAACGTAATGTAATGACTTTGCAACAGCTCACGACGGTAAAAGAGACGTCATATTTTGACGTGATGTTGACGCCACATAATAACGGCTTCAAAACCTCATAAAATGACGTCCTTATGATGTCACAACATGACGTCTTAAAGACGTGACTTTGCTACAGCACACGTCACATAAGGCCTCATATTTTGACGTCTTCACGACATTATAAAATCATGTCTTCATGACGTCACGAAGTGACGTCTTAAAGACTTTGCAACAGCACTGAACGTCATATAAGACGTCGTATTTATATGTCATTTTGATGTCGATTAGGTTTTAAAAAAAGACGTCTTTATGACGTCTTTTAAACGCATGTGTGCAGTTCAAATGACTGGAAATTGGTAAAAAAAATAACGTTAAATCAACATCATATCTTACGTCCTTGTGACATCATTGATGTTATGTTTATGACCAGTTCAAAAAAAGGTTTTAAAATAGACTGATAATATCTCACATGACATTCAGTAATTATACATAGATACATACATACACATCTTTCTCACCTTAGTCTATCCTAATCCTATGTTAGCCTATCCCACTCCTTTCGTATTCCTTAGTGCACTAACTCTCATATCTATGCCTCACAAATATTGGTTAGTACAGCCAAAAATGCATGTTTTGTTGTAATTATTGTTGTCTGCACTAGATTAAGTGGCATTTATTTTTTTTAATGTCTAAATTTTAAAAATGTATGTTTAAATATTTCTTCTATTTAGATGTATGCCGGGTATCTATTCAAAACTACAAAAATATGACACAATGCATTAGCCCTAATGCATGCATGAATATTCATGAGCATATCCGATATCAATTTCTCTCAAGTAGATAACATACTGTTCCAGTTGGGTGAACAGCAATTGCTTGAAGTGAAAATAATCAACTACCGGTATAAATTCAGGTCAGGCTTAGGATTATACTGAGATGGGATGGGATAAGGATTGGGATTTTTAAAGACGTCATATTTACGTAAATATTACGTCATAACGGTGGTCATGAAACAAGTGGAGGTTATTGGTCATTTAAGCACATCATATTGAGAATGTAACATTGATGCTGAAATGATGAGATCTTGGTATTGATATAGAGCAGTCAATAGACAATATAGCAGAGTGTCACTTTATGTCAGATAGACGCATGGTGCACAACAGTGGAACACGTGGACTGATTGAATGGTGCAGTAAATCCATGTGTGGCTCACAATCACTTTCTGGAGCAGACGCGTGGTGTTTACACTGCACGTTTTCTACACTGGGGACCACCCTGGTCCCATCCATAATGTGATTAGTAGCATCGTTTCACATCGTTTTTATGTGAGCTTTAATATTCTCCTTCACTTCCTTGCTTCTGATGTTCCCTCTGTGTCCACTTTTCTTTTTCAGTTTGGGTTGCTGCTGTTTGACCTAGTAAACTTCATGTCGATTGCTTTTTCTTTCCAGTACAAAGATGCTGTGAAAATGTGGCTTAACACACTTTAACTCCTCCCCCATTCTGTGCTCGGTACCTGCATCGAAAAAAGGGAGGGGAGGGGAGGGGGGGGGGGGGGAGTACAAGAAAGAAAGTAACTCCACTGTAATGATGACAGCAGTAACAAATAACAAAAAGAAAATATAACAAACACATTTCACAAATTTCACAAACTATTCAAAGAATATAACTGTAAGAAGAAAATTAAATTGTTTTAGCATCTAGAGTACAAAATTTAAAAACTTTGAATCATCATGCAGGAAAAAGGAAAACCAACTGGCAATTAAAATGCAACAATTGATTTTGTTATTTCTTTTTACAAAACACAAATCAAGCTGGCCACATGAAAATTTAATTTCAGAAGAGAAAAGGAGTATTTTATAATTCATCGGACAGCGATTTCCCTCATTTTAAAACATTTTGATGGTTTTGTTCATGAATTAACAGCTTAAATTCCACAGAATTAGGTAAAGGTTAGGATCTAGACTAGAAAGGGGTAATGGTTATAGGGTTTAGGATTTAGTGGGGTTAATGTGTGATTTTACACCAATTTTGTGGCCCAAAATTTGCAAAACCGAACCTTTTTTTTTATCTCAGCTACAAAATAGGTTTCAACGGCTTTTCAATATGCGTGCACAACCTCCATAGTACCCGTGTCCGATTAAGTATAAATTCCCTAAGAAAAGTATCAATTATGCATTTATGGAAGATTTTAAAAAGAAAAATGCATTGATAAAATTTCTTTTCCAATACTTACATAGAATGTGGGAATGTAGGTAGGCCTACATTCTCTTTTTGGCTTGTCAGATCCTTGGCGACGTATGACTAGTCTGCCTTAGAATGAGGGATGCTGCTATGAACGCATCTTGACGCTCTCAGTTGGAATCCTCAAAGAACTCGGGAAGATGTTATCAATGGCCCCCTTGTCAAGGATTGCTGCTTTGTAAAGCTGTTTGATGGATGACAACATCCGATGGCTGGCTGTTAACTTGAATTGAAATAAAACATAACAAATTATGATTAGTAAAATACAGCAAAATATAGCAAAAGCATTCATTATTCTAATCAGAGCGAACTTACTGTAAGATTTTAAGGTACTTTATCACATGACATGTCGCGTTTTTTGGCAATAATGTATAAACAAGAGTACACACGTTGGATGTTTGTCAATCCTACTGTAGTGGGACAGCGTAAGGAAACGCGAAATGAAAGGAACTCATTCTTTCCAGGGTTTTTGTTGACAGGATTATCATTTATAATAATTATGAATGATTTCTTTCTATTGGCGGAACATGCGCTAAGCACCGCCTACTGATGGCAACGCCAGGGTCTTCTTTCTCAGAAATGAAATCGTACGGCGCGGTTCACGCACAGTTAAGAGATAGAAATACAATAGGAGCAGGTACAATGGGCTGGTACAAGAAAAACATATTAATGATCAGAATTATCAAGAAAGTAATAAATGGAAATTATGCCGAAAGAGGGACCTGGAAAAAGCGAGGAAAGTATGAGAATGACGTATCCAAAGAAAGGAAGATGAATCGTGAAAAAGATAAAGAGAAGTAGTGAGAGAGGGGAGGGAGAGAGAGAGAGAGGGAGAAGTTGAGACAAGAAAGGATCAAAGAAATGCAATATTCTGGCAGATAGTGAATGTCAAATCCTGTCTTGCGTGCCACTAATTTTTTGGCGTGCCATATGCGACTTAATTCACAAGTAATACACACACAAATTCCATTGGGCGCCATTTTGTCTGGAAAACAAGATTAAGTATATACACTTATCAACATGAAAACTGGTTAACACCATTAGACCATATACGAACAATTCAAACTATTCTTTATTGCACTGGTGTCCATGGTACTTGAGGTGGAAAGTGATTGATGATTAATAGGAGATAATGAAGTGTTTGTGTATGAATATCCGTTCAAAAACATATGAAAAAAGCGTAATGAATATCATGAGGTAAATCTAAATCTATTTCTATCTTATCTATATGGTGTATTAGTGAGAGGAGAAAATAAAGTTCGCTTTGTGCAATTGAATCATCAGAGATCCGAAATAAACCATGACACATCGAGTCTGTCAGTAGATTTCAATTATACCTATAGAGCATATTACTTCTTTAGGACCAAACTTCCCCTTTAAGTTTTGACGCGTTTCTTAAGAGATAAACATGATTATAATGTCCACGGTCAGTCCATTTGAAATTCAGCAGTATCAACAAGTAAACGACAAAGTCTCTTGATACATCAGATTGGCCATTAATCGAAGAATTTTCTAAAGCATGGCCCAGTGTCGTCAAAGAACCACTTATTCTTTGTTATATAAAATAGTCATCAAAGAAAATTGCAGATTAATCATTAAACTAATGTTCACTAGACAAGGGCCATCATTAAGTGCAACAATTCTCTGTCTTGAGCTAGTTGTATAAGCTTCACGTAATGATAAACAACCCATCGATCTGCTAACTATCAGACTGCTTACACAATTAATTTTCCTCTTTCCCTGTTTCTTTTCCATTATATCTTTGGGGTAATGGCCAATTTTTCCAAGCCGCAATTATAAGCACACATTTATGAGATCCTTTATAAATGTTAAATTTAAGGGCGATTAATTTAGAACCCCACAGTTCCTATGTTCTTGTGAAATATGTCTTCTCCATATTTTCAACAGCTCCGACCAATGTGTTTGTTCAGACGCACGTCCTGGATTACTTCACGGTATCCTGGACTATTCCTACTGACACCTCCAATGTTCTGGGATACGTTCTGAGTTACACGATCAATGGTGTAGAGTCAACGGAGAACATTGTCGACCCAACGGTCTCCACGATCACTTTTCGGAACAGCGCGTTGAATGGAGGCTCGCCTACAGACGTGCTTCTTGCCACCTTTCTTAATGGAGATGGGATTCTTCCAGAAAACATTGTGCGAGCAGGCCCACCAACCGCTGCAGGTATTTATCCTAGTGTTTCTCAGTGACGTATACGTTATGTCATGCCTCTGCTACTGCTCATGAGTGGAAACGGTCATGTAAATCAATATTGATCACCATTTGTGACAATAAATGTAATGAAACAATGTAAAAACTTAATTTAATTTGCGCGCGGTTAATAAATTACTGCACAAGAAACACCAGTACTATAATAGAGCAGCACATGCAGTGATAGCAATTTTGCACACAAATGATAGTATTTGCAGATGTAAACATGCAATGCTCATGCAGAACTCTTCCCCTTCCCCTACCCTCACCACCATCTATCGTTTTGACGATTTCATTTTATTTATGTTATTGTTCCCATTGTTTGGCCATGTCATGGGCTTTCTGCAAAAACAACATCATTGGATGATTGAAGGATTTCGTATCCGTTGATGACTTAAACCAAATCCCACCAAATCAAATCAAATCATTCAATTTCCATTCATGTAAAAATAACAGGATGGGGCCGCGTGAGAGGGGTGTTTGAGAGGATTTTATTCAGGTTGTCACTATTGTGTTTGTAAATGTGAAGTTTCCTTTAAGTTTGACCTCCATCCAGCCATCAAGCACTCAGACCCAAAGCATCGTCTATCCAATTGTTTATACATCCGTCACCACCCTCGTTACCATTCCTACCCCCAACGTCACACCCCTTTCATTGTAAAGTGTAAGAGGTGTTACGAGAATAAAGAATAAAGGCAGTTGCCACCAGACTACAAACCAGCAAGTCCAGTGTTTTCCTTTTCCTCAACATACATAAAAGTCACCGTATTCTTTTTGTTTGATGTTGCTAATTCGTTCTTGTAATGATGCCCAATTTCTGATTGAACAATTTCTGATTCCACGTCTGTAGTACTGCCGCTTCCCCCGACCGATGCAACGCTCCAGCAACAGTCAGATGGGGTGAGTTACAGCTTGACTTGGACTAATCAGGGCGGGGAAGTCCCTGTAGATGGCTACGTCATTGCCTACGCAACGACCGCAGGGACCGAGGTCAACAGCATAGACCTATTGCCTGGACAGACATCAGAACTAGTCACGGGACTTACTCCAAACACGGTGTACGACTTCACGCTGTATAGTCAAAGCAACGGCCTGCGGACATCAGCCATCCTGACAATTCTTGATCCTGTCACGGTTGCATCCGGTAAGACCAAAATGGTATAAAGTGGCTATAAAATACTAAATTTATATCCTTAAAGGCCTTATGTACAATTATAAGATAAAAGTACAGTTCTGTAAAACCTTGCATCATTACAAGTACTCCAGCACACATATGTTCTTTTATAAGATATGAAACTCAGCTATGGGCAAGTAAAACAAAATCACACCACACTTTACTTTGTATTCTGCCCTCGATCCTCGGCTCAGCTTCTTTTTCAAATCCAAAGTAAACTACAAAATGGAAATAATACGTATATTACGTCTTTTATAACGAAAAAATATTATACATAATTGGTGGAAAAGTGGGCTCCAATGTTTTCACCCTGTAAATTATTTTTTGATTGAATTGAAAAATATCATGTACACGACATTTAACTAAAGAATATGATAAATTGCTTCAGTGGCTACACACTGGCTAGGCTGGCTAGGCAGCGACTCTTGTTGTTGTGTTGATGTTGAAGCACATGGTGCGGTTATCCCCTTCTATTCTCATTGTCGTGAGCAGTTATGATCATTATGGCGATTTCCGTACCTGCCTTAATCAAATTATGTATACATAGGAACAAATAGGTACTAAAGCCTATTTAAGTTTACCTCAGAAAGAATAACGCAATACACACTCCACTACGACTCGCGACATCTTGCTCTACAAAATGGGTTAAACGTATAGTGAAACCTACTATACTAGTGATCACAGGTCTGTCTACAAAGGCAACACTGTACGTTTCCATTGAAGTATGTGTAAAAGCAACCTCTAGATAAAGAGCATCTGCTTAACAAGACATACCTCGCCTCTCTCAGGCATCGCTTGTCTCTAAATAAATGTTTCACTGTGTAAACTCTTGATTTGTATGTGTTTCC
The DNA here is from genome assembly GCA_963669155.1 of Arbacia lixula. Classification (NCBI taxonomy): domain Eukaryota; kingdom Metazoa; phylum Echinodermata; class Echinoidea; order Arbacioida; family Arbaciidae; genus Arbacia; species Arbacia lixula. The sequence goes on along the minus strand of OZ022579.1, from coordinate 23,102,340 downwards.
CTCGACAGCAAGCACCCTTGATATCACTGCCATTGGAACTAATTTTATAAACTTTGAATGGCAGCATGACCCTACACAAGGAATCTCACTGTATTTCGTGACTCTCAGAGATGGAAGTAATACAATGATATTAAGAGCGGCAGATCCCGTGACTCCCGGTACCTCAAACCCTCTCACCTACTCCTTCACTGGCCTCACACCGGGAACACAATACACGGTCGATGTGGATTCAGTCGTGAATGGCGCCCTCAATACAGAATACATATCTATTCAGCAGTACACGAGTAAGTTTGTGACATCGTTCACTCAAATCGATGCTTTGTCAATTTGAAGGAAAAATGTAAAATTAAAAAAAAAACATACGGAGCAAGTGATTTTATGGATAAATAAATTATATATCTGGAAGGTCGCATCTCCACAGGTATATGAATTAACGTTGTTGCAATTAAAGGGATAGTTCACCCTGAAATTAAGATCGCTTTAATAAAGGGAAAGACATCAAAGAAACATATTAATGAAGGTCTGGTAAAACTCCGGCAAAGAACAGTAACATTACGATTGTTTGAACTTTTGATTTTGTGACGTCACGAGCGAGATGCGATTCCATATGTCGTGTATTGTTGTTTTGTTGAAAAAGGTCGATTTTCTCAAAAGGCTGTGCATCATTTCACTTGTGCATTTGCTACGCCATGAGAAACACGTTTTACACACACACCTCTAAGAGGAACAAATCATACTTTCACCACAAAGAGAACAAGGCAATGTATTACATCATACAGCACACAACATTCGGGAGAGCACCTCGAACGTAACGTCACAAAATTAACATTTCCAAAGATTATTACTTTCCTATCCTTTGACGAATGTTCGTCGAATCTTAACTTATATGTTTCTATCATGTACCTGCTTTTATTTAAACCAAACTAATTTCAGGGTGGACTGTCCCTTTAAGAACTGCACCAAGGTAAAGATAAGCTGACACAACGCACGCATATCATATGTAAAGTGACACTCTTGTCATCGTGGAATTGCCCATGATTTATGTAATGTTTTGGTTATGTACAAAGCCAGTTGTTGAATTCCGATGTTTAGCTTTTCACGACCTTCTGTTATTGCTTTACCTATCATTTTACCATTTAAACATTGTGGAAGACATTTTCTTCTCATTTGTAATCCACAGGACCGAAGCCGCCGATGAACGTAATAGGGTACCAGCTGAGTGATACTGGAGTGCTCTTTACATGGGAGCCGCCTCTTGCTCCAGGCAACTTTTTTGAGGATTTTTTCATCTTGTCTATTGATTTGACGGACAACACTGTGAACAAGGTGGTGCTACCACCAGAAGCTAGGAGTGCAGCAATTCGCGGGCTACCAAGAGGATTCACGAATTACAATTACGGGGTGTTCACCAATATCGACCCGATTGAGAGTGATGTCACATCGTTTACCGCTGTTTTGTTAGGTTAGAAGTCACTTCAGTCTATTACAATGAAAATGAAATGCTTTAATACCATATATATATATATATATATATATAGATTTGGGTCAATAGACATATACGTATTCTTTCAAAAAACTCGGCAACCTTCTGTTTTTCAATACTTGAAGAATATATATATATATATATATATATATATATATATATACATATATACAGATTTTAAGTTGTGAGAACAATAAACTGCTTTAACTCTTAGCTCGCTTTGTTCGACTTGCGGCACATACAGCGGGCTGCCAAGTTCGACTCAAGTCACATTTCGCACACAATGCATACGGAACGCATTTAATTGTATTGTGCGCACACACATCCAATAGCGACGCGTGTCTTGCATAAGGGGATCAAAGTATCAATAGGCAGGAAGTCTCCCAGGACAGGAAGTCTATTGAGAAGTACCCAGGGTCAATTTCAATAGAGAAGTTTAGTTCATTGTTAGCTTACTCTTTTTGAACGCCCCACTTAAATCCTAAATTGCTTGGCTCATTATTCCCATAAAGACATGAGTTTGGTATGTAATGAAAGCTAAAGAACACATCTTTTTTATGAACTAACTTAGAGAATAACTTTCAATAGGACATATTAAATATATAAGGGGTATAAAATAGCCTCCAAAACGATAATTTGGAGACAGAATGTAAAGTTATAATTTTCAGAATCTATGATATTATACATGACAAAAATGGTACCATTGGCATGATTGGCAAAAGTATTAATTTCTTTTAGACTTTGCTACACTTTTTTTTCATCACTACAAACCAATAAAAAGTTATTGCAAGTTGAATAAGACAGTGCATGCAAAACCCCTCTGAATGTGGCACCCTGAAATTAATGTGGCGCACGGGAGATAGTGTGCGTGGCGGGCAAAGAGTTAAAGTGTCGGATTGTATAAACGATGTGCGTTTTTTTAACGAGTTCAACGAGTAATCCACACATATCCCATTGAGAAGCATGTTGTATGGAACAGGAGGGATTAATAACTGATATGCTTGTGTATATTTCCGCACAAAATGTTGAGAGCAAACAGAAATCTAGGAGGAAAAAGTAATTTAATAAGAAGTGAAATGTCATATAAGAGAGAAAAACGATGATTATGCATCGTCAAGAAATTTGACATCACTAAGCAGATTACGTTGCAATTTCCGTTCAACATTTTCTGTGCCAGATTGATTGCTCCTCTATGTGATGTCTTTGTATTACCTATGCAGACGTGTAACAGTGGCACATACATAGTTAAAACTGTCTAGTCTTCTCAAAGATGGTGATGGACAGGAAGCCAGATCCGAATTAAGCCTCCGTCAGTGGGAAAGCGATACTGTGAATACCACTTTGAAATGTCGATTTTTGTTATAACTTTCACAAACTTTCATATACTGTGATCCGAAACAGATAGCGGCGGAAGCGTGGTGATCGATGCTGTAACCGCTCAGGAATTGGAGGTTACCTGGACCTACACCTCGGATTCCTCTGTTCAGAACTACAATGTTCGTTTGTTCAGTGAAACCGGCACTGAACAATACGTTCAAACCGTGCCAGGTGGAACAGCATCACTGGTGTTTACTGGACTGACGCCAGATACAGAATACACGGCAATCGTAACGGCAGAGAGACCCGGACTGGACACTGCAGTTGTTGGTTCTGACTTAGCAAGAACAAGTACGTTCATGAAACAATGTGTACATGAATAAAAAAAAAAGAGGCTATCATGTGGCCAGTTAAAGGACCATGTGAAATCCGATGATGAAATTCGTTCGGGATACTTCATTCTAGGCCAATAGCATACTTTTTTAAAGCTGATATACATTTTATTAATAAGCTGGCTTTCATATAAAAATCAGATCAAATGCTAGACATTGGCATGTCATAGGCCTATATTGAATGATAAGATTGATTTTAGATTATAACATCAATTAAAGAAGCTTAATGCAACTAACTATCTTCATTTTGATATGTAATGATCAATTTAACTTGTTTGCTTCAAAATCTGTTACCATTATTTTAATACAGTCGGAGGAGTTTTTACGATATATATTAAAATTGTTAACATTAATCACACATACTCATTATAAAAAAGTGATGCATTGTTAACAATTGCCGTCCTGTCTGTCGCCAGATACCCTACCTGGGGCTACTTCCAGTGTTTCAGTGGTAGGCACAACCTCCAATACAGCCGAGCTGCAGTGGAGTGCCGTCGCAGGCGCCACCAGCTATGTGATTTCCTACGTCAGCCAGGCCGGCTTGGATGCTGGAACATTCACCCCACCTACCGCAGCAACGACGGCCACAATTCCCGGCCTTCAAGCGGAGACGACGTATACGTTCTCCGTAGTGGGGGTGGATGGTGTGACGGAGACCAACGTGGGGTCGGCTGTTGGGCAAACAGGTTTGACCGCTACAAAATACCTATTTTCATACATAAATCCATACTCATCCAATGAGGCAACATTATAAAGGCAAAATTGAAATGGCATGCAAAAAATAAATCTATGAGAATTGTTCGCTCCCTCAGGTGATATACCACCTACATTCTAAATGAAGGTGAAGAAAGTTTGTCATCAAATGTGAATTAATTGTCTTATACATTTGTCACGATATTTTTGCCGAGCTGTGATATGTAAAAGGTCGATATTTAAAGAACAAACAAAGCAATTGCTATACAATACTTCACTTACATCCGATACAACAGAAAACAGCTTTTTGGCATTGGCCAGAACTGCCAGATATTAATTAATCGTATTATATATTTGTCATACGCTAGAGATCAATATTTGAAGAACAAAACTACGCTCTGATGCAATAATTTCAATGACGTCCAGAGCACAAATCAGTTTGGCTCTCAGGAGAACATTATTGCTGTGCAGCACACATTAATTCATGTTGGTTATTCTAAAATCTCTCATCAGGAGTGCAGACAGAAGTCATAATAGATAGCGTGACGGAGAATTCCATTACGCTATCATGGTCAACGCTGTCAGGCTCCTTCGCATACCAAGTCTTCTACACCCCTGAGGGGGGCGCTGAAGTGGCGTTACCGTTTACGACAGCCACCACAGCAACTATTCCAGGGCTTGACCCAGTGACCCAATATAGTGTCAGGGTTGAAGCTAACACAGGCACTGTACCAGTGCAGGTGGGGACCAACACGGCAACAACACGTAAGGATGAATGGTACTCTAATAAGCCAACTCATAGTGATACAACCATGGGATAACCGCGCATTGCTGGGAAAGGTACTAATTAAGATTCAGACGACCCTTCTAAATTTATAAGGGATGTGTGCAAGGGATTCTACATGCTGATAACAATATAAAGTGGCGCTCTTTAACT